>JBBUKS010425752.1:0-18594 GCA_038050645.1 Hedychium gardnerianum
GGGCAAATTGATTCAATCTAGGTTTTAATGAATCCCAATCTTAGGTTTAATTTCCCAACCTTAGGTTTAATTAAAATAAATCAATTCTCATTTAATTAATATTCCAAATAGCCCTTCCAAAGCATATTATTTATATCCCCGTGAATTCCTCAAATTAACTCCAATTAAATCCCGAAAAATTTCTAAAACTCTCCAAAAATTCTTTTAATCTCATTCTCCAGTCAACGCACATATTTTAATTATTTTATTTGCCATATTTAACATGCATGGAATGTAATTCTGTCATTTAAAGCTCATAAAGAAATTGTGCTGAAATAGGTAATATTTGTTTCTTGATTTGTAGTTGCTTGGTTTAATTATGTGAGCTTGCTTATTGTCTTGAGTTTAATATATAGATGTTGCATCTATTGTTAGTTTATTGTCTTTGTTAAATCTGTTCAATGTAATAATTTTCTTCCTCGCAGATGAATGTGGAAAGAAACTGGAAGTGGAGTTTTATTTTTTCCAAGAAGGATACTCATATTTTTCAAGAAGATGCAATATTACCAGAAAGATTCAATCCAAGAAGGGTTTTTGCTTTTGTATAGACTTAACATGGATTCAAAGTTTATGGATTATGTATATATATTTTATGTTTGAATTGTATGACACATTTCTTGTTTGGTCAATTGTACTATACTTTCATGGTATTTTAATTGATCAGTTATACTTTCATGATATTTTAATTGATCAGTTGTACTTTCATGGTATTTTAATTGGTGTTATTTATAAGGGTTTAATTAAGCAATTCATGGTATAAATATAATGGACAACATTTTGTAAAAAGATTTATCTTTTGCTAAAAAATTATATTTTAAAAAGATAATGTTTTTTTTATCTATTAAAAAAAATGTTGTCTTTGCTAAAAAAATAATGCTTTTAAAGCGAAGCAAAAACGTTGTCTTTGCAAAAAACGGCAATGCTTTTTAAGCGTTGCAAAAGCATTGTCTTTGCAAAAAAACAACAATGCTTTTTAAGCGTTGTCTTTGAGTAGACTTTTAACAATAGTGCTTTTAATAACGCTTTTTCAGTCACATAGACAACGCATAAAAAACATTGTCTTTTAGCTTTTTTCTTGTAATGTCTTTAATTATATCTTTTTCCTTAAGTCCAATTGATTTTCTAATGAATAATATATTTATGATCTAATCATAAATTGAGCGCTCTTATTATTCAAATCTTAAATCAACACTTAAGAGAACTGTTCATCTGACTTCTTTATGAAGGAATGGATTTCATCTTATATATTAATATTCCCAGCTATTTATTTTATTGTATTTCCAATATATCAAGAATATTTGACAGTGCCTTAATTTGTGTCATTACTTGATAAGTCAAAAAATACAATATTATAAATAGGAGTTTATTAATTACTCAGAATTAAGATCAATTAATATATGACCATCATTGATTAATAATAGATACTCTATTTATCACAGAATTTGCTAGAGATTTAACTAGTCCTATATAATCAAATTATATAAAGCACTTTCATTCCAATAATCTCATTATTAACAATCAGGATAAAATTGTTTCATTCAGAATGTAATGAACCGCACTAATAATTTTAAATTAAAGATCCCAACTTTAATTTCTAATTACGGACAAATTTAAATTGTTATACTTTAAATATTATCCTCTTGTATATAACACTTTATATACAATATTAAAGTCACGTAATAATAACCTAGGTATTTTTGATATTTATAAAGCATCTATAACATGCATGCAAAAAATTATTATTGAAAATTTTCTCAAATAAAATTAGAACATTTCTTTATAGGCATATATCCCAACAATCTCCCGCTTGCCCTTAAAGCAAATGTGACATGGTTTTTAAGCCCCATCCCTTCAAGATGTTGCTCAAAACTCTAAGCCGATAGTGTCTTAGTAAATGGATCAGCTATATTGTTCACAAAAGCGATCTTTTTAACTAAAACATCTCCTCTATTAACAATCTCTCTTATCAAGTGGAATTTTCGCTCAATATGCTTTCCTTTTCGGTGGTTCCTTAGCATTGGCCACCGCTCCACTATTGTCACAGTAGAGTTCAATAGGTTCATGCATGTTTGGAACAACTTCCAAATCTTTCGAGAATTCACGAAGCCAAACTGCTTCGCAAGCTACCACATACTCAGCCTCGATGGTTGAATCAACAACACAAGTTTGCTTGACACTCCTCTAGATGATGGTTCCATTTCCCAAAGTGAACACTGCACCAAAAGTAGACTTTAGAAAGTCTCTATCTGATTGAAAATCTGAATCTGTATATCCGATAGGAATCAAATCCCCACCGGAATATACAAGCATGTAGCTCCTCATCCTTCTCAAATATTTGAGTATATGTTTCACTTCTATCCAATGATCCAATCCTAGATTTGACTGGTATCGACTAACCACTCCCACTGCAAAGCATATGTCGGATCTTGTACACAACATTGCATACATGAGACTACTAACATGCATAGGGAATTTGCCTCATCTTCTCTTCTTCTTGAGGTGTTTTAGGACACTGCTATTTAGAGAGATGAACTCCATGTCTAGAAGGCAAATTACCTTTCTTGGAGTTTTGCATCGCAAACCTAACAAGCACCTTGTCAATATATGATGCTTGAGACAATACAAAGCCTATTCTTACGATCTCGAATAATTTTGATCCCAAGAATATAGCTTGCTTCTCTCAAATCTTTCATTTGGAATTGGCTGACTAGCTAGTTCTTTACCTTGGACAAATATTCTACATCATTGCCTATGAGCAGAATGTCATCCACATAAAGAACTAAGAAGACCACTTTATCTCCTTTTTTCTGCTTATAGATACAAGGTTCACCTACATTTTGATGAAAACCATATGATTTTATTACTTCATCAAATCTGATGTTCTAAGATCTAGAAGCTTGCTTGAGTCCATAAATGGATCTTTGCAGCTTGTAGACTTTCTGCTCTTGGCCTTTAACCACGAAACCTTCTGGTTGATCAATATAAATGGTTTCCTCAAGATGACCGTTAAAAAGTACCGTCTTAACATCTATTTGTCATATCTTATAATCATAATGAGCAACAATGGATAAGAGAATCCTTATGGATTTGAGCATGGCTATTGGCAAAAAGGTATCCTCATAATCTATTCCTTCTCTTTGGGTAAAACCCTTAGCCACCGGTCTAGCTTTGAAAGTCTCCACTTTCCCATCGGGTCCTCTCTTTTTCTTATATATCCATTTGCAACCAATAGGTTTAACACCTTCAAGTAGATCTACAAGTTTCCATACTGAATTAGAGTACATGGAATCTATTTCAAGTTTCATGGCTTCCTGCCAGTTCTCCTTATCAACATCATCCTTTGCCATCTTGTATGTCAAAGGATTATCATCACCTCTATCAATGACTGCAACTTGTGCTTCTCCTTCTTCAAGATATTGCATGGGCAATCTTATTTCCCTTCCACTACGTCGTGGTGGTGGAGGCGATGTTTGATTTGGAGTAGTGGTCTCCTTCCTTGGTTTTTCAACAACTTTTGTTGGCATAGGGTTGATCTCATCAGCTAGCAACTCTTCCAGAACTACTTTACTTCTGGGTTTGAAATCTGTCATATAACTATGCTCAAGAAAAGTAGCATTTGTCGATACAAATACTTTATTTTCAGTAGCATTATAGAACAGACCTCCACTTGTTCCTTTAGGATAGCCCACAAAAATACATACTTCCGAACGAGGTTCCAATTTTCCGGTCTTTCCCTTCAACACATGTGCTGGACACCCTCATATGTGGATGTGCCTCAAACTAGGTTTGCATCCATTCCACAATTCTAAGGGGGTTTTAGGGATTGACTTAGATGGAATAATATTCAAAATATATATTGGCGTTTGCGGCACATAACCCCAAAATGAGGTAGGCAAAGAAGAATAACTTAACATTGATCTCATCATGTCAAGCAAAGTACAATTCCTTCTTTCGGCTACTCCATTTTGTTGTGGTGTCCCAGGTGCCATGAGCTATGATAATATTACATTTTCAATCAAGTGATCCTTAAATTCATAATCCATGTATTCTCCTCCTTGATCTGATCGAAGGTTTTGATTGATTTGCCGAGTTATTTTTCTACTTTAGCACATAATTGTTTGAACTTTTCAAAAGATTCAGACTTTATTTGCATCAAGTATGCATATCCATATCTCGAATAATCATCAATGAATGTGATGAAAAATTCATAGCCTCCTCTTGCTTTGACATTTAAAGGTCCACATACATCAGAATGTATAATGTCTAGAGGTGCTTTAGCTCTTTCACCATTAGCTAAAAATTGTCTTTTGGTCATTTTTCCTTCTAGACAAGATTCACAGACTGGTAAAGTGTTAACATTTAGCTCTTTCAAAGGACCATCCTTTACGAGTCTTTCTATCCTATCTATATTAATATGATCAAGTCTTAAATGCAACAAATATGTGTCATTATTTTTGTTAGAAATCTTTCTTCTTTTGGGGATTGGTTCAGCGACTTTGAACATTTCAGTTTGAAGTAAATTATGAGAGATTGGTCCAGAACAAATATTCATCCCATTCTTATTAATTGAAATAGAGTCAATATTAAAAGAAGCTAAAATAAATTGTTTATACAATTGAGTCAATATTAAAAGAAACTGAAATAAACTGTTCATGCAACTTTGAAATTGAAATAAAATTATGTTTAAATCCTAGAATAAAAATAAACATTGTTTAAAGGTAAATATTTATTATTCTTGATTGACAGTCGCAATGTCCCAACTACTATCGTTGATAATTTTTTCCCACTGCCAACTCTCATCATGAAAGCTCCTTCTTCAAGATCCTTGGATGTCTCCAACATTTGTAAAGAAACACAAACATGGTTAGATGCTCCTGAATCAACTATCCAGATTGAGAAATCATTCTCAACTAAGCATGTTTCCATGACTAGTAAATCATATTTACCTTGTTTTTTCTTTTGTTTCAGCTCATCAAGGTACTTCTTGCAGTTCCTTTTCCAATGGCCATCTATGTTACAATGGAAACATTTTCCCTTAGGTTTAGGTTCAGTAACCTTCCCATTCTTCTTTTGGATCTTTTTCTTGCCCTTCATTTTCCCCATATTTTTCTTTGTTTTTAGAAGAAACCTTCCCCATAGCTACATTAGCCTCTACAAAATTTGCTTCGCCACTCTTATCATTTATAAGAGTTTCATAAGTTTGTAACTCATTAAGGAGTTTTGTCAAATTATACATCGTATGATTCATGATATAGTTCGTCTTGAATTGAAAGAATATGGGAGAAAGTGTCTCTAGAATCATGCCAACTTGAGTCTTCTCATCAATGTTCACACCATTGATTTTAGCCTCATTGAAATGATTAATCATTTTCAGTACATGCTCACGAATTGAAGAACCATTCTTCATTTTACAGTTCATAACTACTTTCACAACTTCATAACGAGCTTGCTCAGAGGGGCGTCCAAACATTTGCTGCAAAGATTCCATAATCTCTTTAGTAGTTTGGAAGGCTTCATGCTTAGTTCTAAGCACTTCATTCATTGTCGCTAACAGGTAGCAACGAGCTTTATTATTTGCAACAATCCAATTGTTGTTTCCTTTTGAGATAGCCTTAGAAGCATTGGATGGAGGCACAGGAGGACAATCCTCCTTAAGGACATAGTGGCAGTTTTCATTGATCAAGAGAATATTCATGTTGCTTTTCCATTTAGTAAACTTTTCACCGGTTAAAACTTGAGATGAGAGAATAGTAGCAATTGGATTTGACATATTTGCTAAAATTGAGAAATATTTTCAATATAAATGATTGCATAAATATCACAACATTATTAAAGGCAAAGTAAATGAAAGCACATGTTAATACACAGAACATGTTTTCTTTAGTAGCCTAAGCAATTATAATTTACAATAATTAAATGCCGCCGTAGGGTAGGTCAAATAATTATTAATTATAACGAGACTTTCTCAATTATAAATGCTATCTAAAATATCTCATATTTCTAGCATTTCTAATTTCCCATACTTTTTGGTCAAAAAATTAATTAACTAATTTAATTATTTCTTTATGAGTGTAACCCACTAATATTAGATTCTAAGACTTAATTTAGTAATTACCTCCTTAGGGAATTCTAAAATACATCTTAAAACCCTATCTCATGAGAAAAACAACCTTGTTATTGTAATTAGTAGACACCTCCGTAGGGAGGACATAATCAAAACGTCTCAAGGCGCTACTAAAAACTCACGATGTTGTTTTAACGGTGAAGACCAAAGGTTAATATTATCATATTATCCGCTCCTACTCATTATTTTGCAAATGTGTATTAAATTTATAAAATAACTTTTATTTTATAATCCTTAGTGAATTCAAACATATTTTGCAAAATCCAATTGCAAACACTCATTAAATTTTACAATAAGACTCTCTTAAATCGACATGCTAAAAGTGCATATAATTGCATGTTGTAAAATTAAACAATCATTATTCTATCTTCAACATATTGCATGACAATGTAATTATTATCAACATAATAAAACATGCAATAAGAAAATGAAAAATCTTGGTCGGACATTATGGATTAAAATACCTTGTCACGGTGCATAAAAAAAAATTATTATGAATAACTTTTATTCAATAATAATCACATTAATATTCTGGGTCTAACCAATTGAACAAAGATATAAAGTGTATTAACCAAAGCTCTGATACCAATTATTAGGTCCGAAGGAATTTAGATATCTCCATAATTGTATGATATTGTCCCACTTTGGGCCTAAGCTCTCATAATTTTATTTTTGGGCTTTATCCAAAAGGCCTCATACTAATGGAGATATCTTTTATCTTTTAAATTCATGATCTTTTCTATATATTTTCAATGTGGGACTTTGATTGTATTCCCAACAGAAGCTCGTGTACCATGGACTCAAAAGTCTCAAAATAGGACCAAACAGAAATCTGTCTGTTGAAGTTGACAATGCATGAATGGCTGGAAGTGGAGTTTCAAGAGCTGCTGTAGATGTTTCATCAGCCTTGTTTCAATTCTGTACCTAAGCAATATAAATGCAAATCTTTAAGATGTTTAGACTACAAATGTCATCTGCAGAAAAAAGGAACTGAAAACTTCTTTGAATCTGATTTTTCAGGAAGTTGCTACAGTTGCAGAATTATGTTCTGCAGGTGATAGGCTTCCATTGTCCAGCATTTGCTGTTTCTACATTGCAGTCATTGTGGATATGTACATCAAGTTTGGAAGATCAGGGGAGTATAGATATCATCATGTATGCCATTGTGGAGTTTGAATTCCATAAGGAAGCTATGGACAGGAATTCAGAAATTCTGTAACTTGGCATCTCAACCCAGTTTTGTGCCAACTTATCATGCTGTTTCTGTCCAGAACATGAACTGAGCTTGAGTCATATCGATTCAGGGTTAAATGGTGCCTTCTTCCTAGCTGAAGTCTTGATGATTCAAGCTTAAATTTCTTTGAGTTTCAGATTCTGAAACTGAGGTTGGAAAAAATCAGAATTCAGGATTTAGCCTCATTTGATGTTTGAATTCATAAATTGTAGAGATTAATTCTAGTTTAGAGTTTTCTTGGCTGATGTTAAGAACATTTCAGAGGTCTTGAAAGGAAGTACTAAGTTGCATCAATTGATAACGAAAAGCTGATCATTAAAGTTTTCTTAGATAGAAGCTCTCTGATCATTAAAGATTTAAAGAAGCTGATAATTGCTGCTATTGATGTTTATAGACCTTGTTTTGAATCCCTACCTAAGCAACATGAATGCTCTCTTCAATAGGTTCAGGCTAGTGTTAACTAAAAAAAAAAAAAAGACTGAAAACTTCCTGGAATATGATTTCCAGGAAGCTGCTGAGGTGGGGTTTACTGAATTGATATTGATGTTGCTGTTAAGGAGGTCTGAGCTGTGAGATTGCTGCATTTGACTCTTCATTCTTGTGTAAGGAATGAGCTCCAGGTTGCAATAAAATGGTAAGAGGGGCCCTGAGCTAATATCAGAACAAAAGAAGAAATTGCTGCAAGAAAACCAGCTAGAACTTGTTTAGTCTTGAAACAGGGAATTAAATCATACTTGTGAAAAAACAAGCTGTTAGTGAATGTTGCATCTGTTAAACTGAATTCTGTAGGATCTAAACTGAAGCTACTTTGAAATCCCAATGCTGAAACTTAGGCCTCAATTCTTAATGCAGTTAGGAATTTCCTTGGATTCTAGAAATCTGAAATTGAAGTCTGAAAACTAGCATTCAGGAAATCATTTTAATTCCTGGACTTTCTTGGGCATGACTTCTGAAGTTGGTTCTTGAATTCATAAATTGCATGATGATTTCAATTTTGGAAGCTTCCATGCTGCTGTGGGCAGCATCACAATTCTGAAGAACAGGATCAGTGAACTGTAGTGCAGAAATTATTTTCTGAAATTTTCAGAGTTTGATAAGAAAAACAGATTGTATGGAGCTAGTCTATTGCGTGCCAAGTCTACATAGTCTTTGATCACGAATGAAGTTTCTATCCTAATGATCATTTGGTGTTCTTTTCTCACCATGTTCCATGTATTTCAAAAGCTGTCAAATACATAAATCCAAATTCTGAAACTGATGTCCAGGAAACCTAAAATAGTTTGCAGAGATTCATTTCAACAATTCAGAAACAGGAAGACATCAGCTCCATTGCCTTAGTTTATGGGGAGATTTAGTATCTGATGGCGGGGTAGCTAATGTGTCGGTATGGTGTAAACTGAGAGCTAAAACTTTGCACTGATACAAGATCTGAACGGTGATAAAAACTGCACAGAATTGAGTATCAGAATTCCTAGAATTCTCATGAAATAACTGTTTTCTTTGTGATCTTCGTGCCGACTTAACAGATGCTTGTAAACAATAGGAAGGTATTTCTGAAGCTATTCAAGAGATGGGATTTTTCAGTAAAAGTGTGAGAGAACGAATGGAACTGAAATCTGAATAGTAAGAATTAAAAAGCTGCATATGCCTATTTTGATGAGGTCAACATGGTGAATAGCATTCGACCATGTTTTGTCATCCTTTTGTTCATTTCATAAATGGTAGACATTCTCTAACATACAAACAATTGATCAACTCAGGTTTATTCCTCCAATACTTTCTCACTTACTCTTTGATTCCTTTTCTTTTAGTCATCTTAATTGTTTCACTTAGTTTTTCTTTGATCTCATTTCAATTCTTAATAAATCCTTTTGATTCATGCATGCTATATTTTTATGGTGGTGGAGAATTAGAAAATAAACAAGCCTATGATAATGAAATATTGTGAGTGACATTGAGTGAACCTCCATCTTCATATTTGATTGCGAGAGTTAGAGTGATTACCTATCTTGTGAGATTGCATCTTGCTTAGTTATTCAAATAGATTAAAATCATCATGCTTATTGATTAATGTAGAGATTGCATTCATGATTGTTTGATCTTTAGATAGTTTTAGTTCATTACCTTTTACTATCTTTTAGGTATTCCTAGGGAATTAACTTGGAGATGAGTTTAGTTTTATTTCTTATTGTTGTTTACTTGTCTGGGATGTGTAAGAATAAGTGTGGATGATTTGATGACCATCATTTTATCATGATATTTAGACTCTTACTTTTATGTTTTTGACCCTCTCATTGATTTAAATCCGTATTTATATTACATGTTAAGAGTTTAGATTTATTTTGAGTTATTATATAAATTATCTTATATTGTGGAATTATAACTAATTATTTGAATGTGCTCTTTGTAGGAAATTTAAGAGCTATGGACTGAGTTGGATTGATTTAAATTTGGCTTAATTCGCTGTTTAAATGAGGAGATCAAATTCTAAATTAATCTGGGGCATTCATCTAAGATCTAAGGAGATCTGATCCATCCATCACGATCTAGTCCATCCAAGTAAATGAGGGGATAGATCATGACCCTTGATCTAGATCTAAGCTTTTGGACCGGATTTAGAGCAACTTCCACCGTTGGATCAAATCTGGAGAGTTTTCAGCCTGTGATCCAGATTTGGATTAATTATAGCCTTCCGATCAGATCTGAGATCAAAGACGGGGTTTAAAAGAGAAGCTACAATGAGATCGTCAATTTGAACAGTAGTTGGGGGCGAAAATAGGGGAGAGCTCCGCTTCACCTCCGCTCCACCTCCGCTCATCTTCGGATCCACTGCCAATCATCTCATCGCCGCCGATCATCTCATCACCGCCAGTCATCACCAGGAGTCAAGGGATTTTCCTTCTCCATTCTTCATCCTCAACCGATTCGACCATCATCGGTTTCATCCACCGAAGTTCCATTCCACCAGCGTCCATCGTCATTTGGGGAGGAAGGGCTTTTCCTTCGTCTTGGGTGATTTCCAGATTTGCGACACTTCATCTGTGATCCATCGCTGAAGCTCTGATCCCTCCACCATTCCAATCGCCGCCATCTTCCTCCGCCGATCATCCACCCTCAAGCTGCATCACTGCATCAACAGATCCTTCCCCAGATCTAGAAAGTAGATCACCTCCATAGCAGCACCTTCATTCGTTCTCCATCACCATCCGAAGCGAGCTTTGGTTGTAAGCACGAATTAGATCTATAGATTCCTCTATTGTTGAGCCATGATTTCATCTTCTTTAGATCTAGCTGTTTGAAGAATGCTCTGTTCAATTCCTCATGCATTTGAATTTGTTAATTTCATTTCTGCAATTGTTAGTTGATTAAATTTTCAGTGATGTTCTAGAGCTCGATTTACTTAGTGTTTTGAGTTTGTTGAATAGGATGTGTTTCATCTATGCTTTAGATTTCCATTAATTCCTTAATTGCAATATGTTTGATTTTAATCCCTTATTCTTCTTGTTTCAATAGCTCATTTGTTCAAGTTAGTTTCATTTCCTTAAAATCTAGTTTGCATTGCATTGGTGAGTTTGTTATTATTCGATTGAACTATAGGATGCATTTAGATTTGATCAAATTAGATTGCATTATGTTCCACTTCCATGAATTGCTTATGATTGTAGTTTAGTTACATTCTTGTCAATTTCATTTCTTTCCATTCTTTATCCTTAGGATTAGTCAAAACCAAAGCCCCATTTCAAAATAAATTGATCCTAAGATTTTATCCTCGCTACATTCCTTGTGAGAGACGATCTAGGTCATTCTCTATGCTATATTTAGTGTAGAGAGGGGTTTTGGTATTTTATTTATACTTGTATCACGAAAAATTCGAGCTTATTATTCAATCCAGATATCAAGTAAGGAAAGTCCAAGTGGGTCGATCAAACAATAAGCAGAAGAATAAGTCCAAATAAGTTAGTTAGATCAGATGGTTGGCAGGTGAGTAAGGTAAGCCCTAGAGAGGTCTTCTATTTCAAAATACGGTTAAGATGCATCCCAATCAGGACAATATTAGGCATTGATCCGACTGAAGAAACCAATGAAGGTTTCTAAGTTGAGATCAGATAATCCTAGCTATTTGACTCAATTCAATTCAATTCTTCTAATCTGTATTTTCTGCTCCATTCGGTAACATTTAATTACTTGTTGTTGTCTCATCGTAAGTGCGCGATAAAGTCATCAAGTAATAAAAATATCGATCTACAAGGACTGTTGATTAAGCACTAGCTAAGTCCGCAAAGCAAGTTATCTAAACAATCAAAAGTTGTGAAAGCTTGAGAACTAGAGGTTAAGAGAGAGAGTGAGAGGTGTGAGAGGTCTAGTGAGAATGGATGGTCGCTAAGAGAGGAATTGGTTTGGGAAGGCGATCCTAGGATTTCGATTTCATTATGATGTTAGTTGATATACTATGAATTGTTCATTACCTTGCTCTCTATGTTTATTCTCTTGTAGGGATCCTAACTAAATTTCTTATATGAACTCGTGAGGGTTACACTAGAGTGTTTACACCATTTCCTTTCAATGCCACTAAGTAGAAGAGGTAATATAGAAAGTCCGATCAAGGTAACCCTCTATCACTAAGGGCTCCCCGGTCATACAGTCTAGATTACACAAGTCAATTCCTAGTATTGAATTAGTGAAAACCCATTAAACTCTAATTAGCTAATCCCTTTTGGAGAATTGACCCTCATTTCGAGGTGATGACTCTAGAAAGTTCAGTTAAGGTAACCCTCGGTCATACAATTCAAAGTATCTCCTCTACATGGTGACCAATTCTTCATATCCACATGCATTCACACATTTAATCAAACACAAGCAAGACACAACACAAGTAGAACAAGTCATAAGCATGTCAATGAACAAGAAAATTGGCAAATTCATAGTTTATACATCAACATCACATCATAATTACTTCCTACATCCTAGAATTTAGAGGACTACTTCATAGCAAAGAAAATAAACCCAGGAGACAAAGAAAATAGCAATCTACAACTCAATACATGAAATAGAGAGAAGAGAATGCTTATTAATGTGATGCCAGTGTCTTTGGGAGAGTCTCCTTGCTCTGAAGGTGGATGAATCATCTTGATGGATGAAGATGGATGCTCTAGGGTTTTCCCAAGAAGGGGAAAACTCTCTCTAAGGAAGGTGGGAGGGGGGAGCCCTCTAGTCCAAGATAAGTCAAGCAAGGGTTTGCTTGACTATTTTATACCTCCCCTTAACTTTCTAGATTTGTCTCATTTATTGGACTCCACCAAAATAGGTTTTTCACTAATTAGACTACTTTATATTGGGTTGAGATCTGAACCAAATTTATAGAAATTAAAATTATCTTCAATTTGATAGGTCTTGGGACCTGTAACTCCAATTGAGCCGAAAGTTATGGTCATTTAAAGTTTGGTCCGTAGGATGAAAAAAACATGACACAGCCGTGACTGAGAGGCACGACCGTGGTGTGTTCGGTAAGGGAAAATAGGCACGGCAGTGCCTTTTGGCATGACCCCACCATGTTGTTTTCGTCCAATAAATGAGGATGAGGTAGGACCATATCTTTTAGGCACGGCCATGTCTTTTTTTCAGCACGGTCGTGTCTCACTGCAGACCAATTTTAAAACGACTATAACTTCTAGTCTAGGATTACGTACGGGGGCGTACAACCACTCAAATCGAATATCTTTTGAAGATCTAAGATTTGGTACCAAAATCAAAATGTAATGACTCAGTTTCAAACCCAAAAATGCTATTTAAGAGACCCTATATTAATGTCCAGAAATGTGAATTTGCTCCGTTCTTCGATTGGTCTCGTTCCAAGGCTTCTTTTCTCCGTTTTAGCTCTGAATTCACGTCCTATCAATAAAAAAAAGAAAAGAGCAGTTCTCCGAACAAAAAAGTAAAAGTAACGAAATCACATAGAAATAGGGTGTGTGAATGTGAATCATGCTCATGAAATGCAACAAGATATATGTTAAACGATGCTTAAAAACATGCATAATCTACACACATTACTTGCATTTATTAAAAGATATATGAGCATGTTACACTCTTTTTCTCTTGTACTAGTTTTCTCTTCTTCTTCGAAAGTTTTTTGAAAAGAAGAATATTAGTAGATTGTTCATTCGGAAATGGTCCAAGGGATCATGGCCTTGGAGTAGTAATCGCTATACTACGAACCAAGTAAACCGAACGTGTCTTTGTTTCGCTATCATTTCTGCTATGCATCTCTCTGTTTAGTTTTGTTAAAATGAAAAGAAAGGTTTTTATTGAGCGATATTCACCCCCTGTATCATGATTTTTGATCCTACAAATAGCTCAAAGCTGACACACTTGGACTTATACTACCAAGTCCTCAGCTCCTAGCTAATCCTCTTGGACTTTCACCGCCTAGTTCCCAACTAGGTCTTCCGTTGCTAAGACTTCAGCCCCCAGCTGATCCTCTTGAAATTTCCATCACCTAGTTTCCCAACTAGGTCTTCCTATTGCCTAGTTCTCAACTAGGACTTGTCATTGCCTAGTTCCTAATGAGGACTTGCACTCTGTCAAGTTACCTTCACCTACATACTTGATAACCTTGTCAGATTACAAACCAATCCAACTTTAAACTTACCATACATCAAAACATAGGTTCAATGTGGTACTCTCAGCACCAACAATTACACCACTAGACCACCACTTTTCAATGGCATAAATTTTCCATATTGGAGAAACCGAAAGGAGTATTATTTAGTGATGGACATAGAAACTTGGTTTGTAGTTAAAGAAGGTTTCAAGATTCCTATGGATGAGGAGGGAAAACCATTAGAGACAGATAGATGATGTTTAGAATAAAAGAAGAAAGGTTAAGTAAATGCTAAGGCAATAGTCACACTTCAATATAACTTAGCCTATGATCAATTTACTAAAGTCGGGCCTTTCTACAGTGCTAGAGAGATATGGGAAAAACTAATAGAGTTGCATTAGGGTATGAGGGAATCTAGAATAGTAAAGAGGGATCTATTAATTATTCATTTACAAAAGTCATCAATGAAAGAAGATGGGTTGGTCAATCAATTGTATGGTAGGTTTAAGGAGCTTCTAAATGGTCTCCACCCTATTAAAGAGAGTGTTGAAATCCGAGACCTACTTAGATATTCCCTTAAAAAACTTCCTACGAGTATCATATGGTCATCCATGGTAGATGAATATAAGGTATCTAGGGATCTCTCTAGTGTCAAATTCGATGAATGTTTTGTGAATTTGAACTTCATGAACAATATAACAACAATCTTAAAGAGAATGGTGTAGCTCTTCTAGTGTAGGGAGCACCACATCTAACATGTATTTTGATGTATGGCAAGGAAGTTTAAAGTTAGATTATTTGTGGATATAATATGTTTGTCAACCATGCAGGAAACTTGACAAGAAGACCTGACAAGTCAGGTGACCAAGAACGAAGTAGTAGTGTAAGCCCTAGTAGGTTAGGTGACCAAACACAAGGTAGGAAAGTCCAGATGGCTCAAGGAGACCAGACATCAGGAAAGCAGGTTAGGTGATGAAACTTTGATGGGTTAGGTGACCAGACATTAGAAGTAGTGGAAGTCCAAGTGGGTCAACAGGCAACTGGATCGAACACTTAGCAGGGTAAGTCTTGGAGATACCAGGCAGGTGTTGTGCAATTTTCACAAGTGCATAGTTGTCGTCAAGTAATAAAATATCATCCTCTAGGATCGTGAAGTCGAGTACTAGTCCAAATGCAAAGTACGCTTTCTAAACGAATCCAAATCGAGAGAATCGATTATGAAAGAAATTGAATTAAGAAAGCAAGAGTGAGGTTATGAGAAAACCAGTCTTAAAGAGTAATTATAGGACTTTGGTTTCATCGTGACATTCCTTGACAATGTGGTTGTGTTCTCTCTTTTACCTCAATGTTGATTCAGCTTAAAGGTGATCTATCCTAAGGTAACTGATGCTCCCTTTAGAGTTTACACTAGTGTATCTACCCAAATGCGACCCCTACTTTTGAGGTATCCATACTAGGGTGATCGCTTTCTATTGGAGGCACCTATCACGAGAACCCCGTAATCCCCTAGATTGCTACCATTACTTCATGACATCAAATTAGGATAGACCCCTTACGCTCTGTGATAGCCAATAGAATCCTCGAAAGAGTTTGGACTACTTTCGTGAACAACCCCTCAAGTCTAGTTATTATAGGTTGTTACATCACTGCAAGTGCATGGTTACGTCATCAGTAATATAAAAAATTATCGTATCCACAGAGACTGTTGATTAAGCACTAGTCAACTTTGCAAAGTAAGTTATCTAGAAAATTGAAGGTTGGTTGAGGTCACAAACGAGAGCTTGAGAAGGAGAGAGAGAGAGTTGGTTGAGAGGGAAGAGTTTAGGGAGAATGGTTTTAGGATTTTGGTTTCACTATGATGCTAGTTAATGTCCCTATAATATGTTCATCTCTTTATTCTCCACACATGCTCCTATGTAGCAAAGTTGTCCCTATGTCAAGGTGTTTTAACTCTAGAAAGTGGATAAGTGTCAATGCCCTTTATCACTAAGGGCATAAATGTTTGATTAAATGAGAATCATTTTTCACTAAGGATCTACCTATTATCCAGTCCAGTAGCAACCTTAACATATAGGCAAATCCCTTACATCTACATGCATTACTCTTATACACATTGCGTCAAACATGTACAATGTACAACACACATAGAGCAAGAAATAAACATCTCATAGAAATAAGGAAATTGACATATACATAGTTCATACATTAATCACACATCATAGATACTCCCTAACCCTAGAAATCAGAGATCTACTCCATAGAGAAGGAAATACAACCAAGAGACATGATGAGTAACATTCTACAACTCAATACATAGAGAAGAGAGAAGAGAATGCTTATCAATGTGTTGTCGATCTTCTTGGATAAGTCTCTTTGTTCTGGAGGAGGACGGATTATCGAGGAGGATAGAGATGGAAGCTCAAGGGTTTCACCCTAAGGGGAGAACCCTTCCCCAAGGAGAGGGAAGAAGTCCCAAACACAAGATAGTTCAAGCAAGGGTTTGCATGACTCTTTTACACTTGCCCAGAATTTATAGATCTACCCCTTTTGTTAGGCTTTACAAAACCATATTTTTTCATACCCTAAAACACTTAATCATGGTTTATGATATGAATTAAAGTTGTAGATCTTGAAGTTATCTACATTCTAAAATTTTAATCAGCCAAAAACTCTAACCATGCACAAAGTTATAGCCATTTTAATTTTGGTCTACAGACTATCTGGAATTCGACACGGCCGTGTATGGGAGACGTGGCCCAGAGTTTAGGTTCAACTGCTAGTGAGACACGTCCATGACATGGCCTAAACAAGGCCATGCCTAAAAAATACGGCCATGACATGGCCTAAACATGGTCGTGCCTCAAGGCATGACCTGCAAATGAGGAGCTCCTGGAATGTGGTCACGGACATGCCTTTTAGCATGCCTAAACATTATTTTCTCATCTTTCACCCTGAATAAAAGTTGTAGGTATTAAAGTTATGTTCAATTTGATATAAAAATAACTCAAAAATTCAACCGAGCCTAAAGTTATGGTAGTTCAAAGTTTAGTCTTCAAATATGTGTGGAGCTGGAGACACGGCTGTGCCAGGGAGGCACGACCTTACTTTTTTAGCACTGCAAGATGATGGATTATTCTATTGTAATCTGAAGGAAAGTTATAGATCTTGAAGTTTTTTACATTTTGGAAGTTTATTCAACCCAAAACTCTAACTGTGCGCAATGTTATGGTCATTCTATGTTTCGTTTGCATGCTACCCAGAATCCAACATGGCTCCAAATATGCTCCAAATCGTGTCCTGTCAATAAAAATACGCAAAGAGCAGTTCTCCAAACTAAATGAGTAGAAGTATTTCATAATAATAAAATAAATTGCAATACATATAAATTATGTTCTTGAAATATAAGTAGATGTGTGTCAAATAATGTATAAAAATATATATAATCTACGCACATCAGTGACCCATTCACCCTTCCATTTTGACAAATAATTTTGCATATTTGTCACTCATTTGGTCCAACTAAACTTTGTCTCTCTTTATTTGGGAATCCAATTCTCAAACTTATTTTAAGTCTTTCGGATAAACTCATAGTGCATGTGACCTTATAGGTTCTGGTTATGTTGGTTGCCCATAATTAACCATTAATTATGAAATAATCATGAGTGACACCTAGTAGTATATCATGATCCCCAATTGACCAAAAAGTCAACGGTTGATTCCAGAACCACTTCTCAACTTTTTAGCAGCTTCAATGAGTTATGTCTCGTTCTTTTCACTCATCTTATATCCACTTGGTTCAGGATATGGTCTATGTGTTAGTCTCCACTAGGCTGACTACGTCACACCTAGCCTAAGTTATACTTCTTGTCTTGTGGATTTAAATTACCTAGCCCAAGTCATACCCATCCCATACTCTTGCCACGTGATGCTTTGGCCAAAGACTTTGAGTAATAATCCTAACAAACAGCCGTAGGGTATACATCTCCTCATAAGGAGTGGTGAATCTTTTGTTGACTATCCAATCACCTTTGGGCTGTTCGACTTATACACAATCATCCCGAGTCCACACCTCCTCGGCGATGTTTGCTTAATATGTCAAAGTATAAGTCTCCATGACCAAGATGATTTGAATACCTCAAGTCGAAGGAAACTCGCATTGAAGCTGCAATGAAATCTTCATTGACATATCTATATTTGTAGAGAACCATATGATGTCTCATGGCAGGTCACTCTAATGAACTAGCATCCTCATTAAACCCTCAACATCCCAATGTCTCCAGTTAGTGAGGAGCGGCTGCTTGGACAAACCAAGGAGTATAACCTGTGCTAGTCTCACATAATTGATGATGTACAAACTCATCAATTCATTAAATAGGGATAGTTTCAATACATTCATAATTACACATATAGATATGCTCACTAGTTGTGATCCAATCATATGTTTGTTAGTGAGAGGCCCTAGAGCCAATCATATGATGATTGTTGTATGGACTCGTTGTATCATATTTCTATTTATAAATGTATTTTTGGTTATTATACTTACTTGTATTGGTGCCAAATAACTAAGTATAGTAACGTCCTTGAGTAGTAGGTTCATAT
>JBBUKS010426297.1:0-18579 GCA_038050645.1 Hedychium gardnerianum
GCCCGAACAGTGACTAGTGCATAAGGGGGGCAGGAACCTGGCTACTTGCCAGGATTTGACCCCTAGACCTCATTATGACAACACCTCATGCACTAGCTAACAGCTCATCCCGTGGGGACTTAACGATACTATCATGATCGTTTGGGAGAGCAATATCACGGTTGCAGACTAATGTCTTAATAAATCTTGTAAAATAATTATTCGCCGCGAGCTCACAGTGAGTTCCCTTCTCTCCTTTTCCGTCTATAATGATTTTCCTGTTTTTTTTGGGTAGAAATCATTATCTCTCCTTTATTATCTTCGGAGCTAAACAGAGCATAAGCGGGGTGGTTGTGTAATTCCCAACTTCACGCTATGGAAATTAATAAATCATGCAGGAGTCGGTAACGTACGGAAGTAGCGGAAAGTGGTGCAAGAATCATGACACTGTGAAAGTTACTCACAAAATGAAGCTCTATTCATCTACCCCTCCGGGCTCCACCATGATTCGAACAGTCATTGGGTAGGTAAAGAAGGAGATAGATAAGAACGAGAAAAAGCATCTACTATAAATGGAACAGGCGGTGGGAGCACCAGGAGGGTACATAACCGTCATTTGTGGTACTGCGATAGCGCTTCTGTTTTACTCCCTCGCTACACCGATACAAGTCTCTACACTTGTAGCTGTAGGGTGTGGCCTGCCTCTCGCACTCGCTTCTGCGCGCTTGCTGCTTTTGGCTCTTCGTCCTTGCGCAAATTCCCACTCCATTTCTTGGAGGGGAAGGAAACCCCATTAAAAGGTCGTCCCTTTCCGCTCGCTTCGCACCTGCCCCTAGCTTCTCTTCGCTCCGGGTTCTGTCTCCGGAGTCCGCCTCAACGTGAGTTCCGCAAACCTTTCTACGAACCTTGTTATCTGCCTTTGTTTCGGTTTTCTCAGTTTATCGTTCTGAGTTCTATAGGTTTCTTTTGCTGCATTGTATTTGCCGTTTTTTTTTGTTTGGGGGCTAATGAGGAGATGATTCTTGATGCGTTGTTTTGTCCGTTTTTTCTTCTCTGTTTCATGTTTTTTTTTAGGAGGTCGGATTTGGTTTGAAATGCTGCGGAGAAAGTTCACTGGGTTAGTCGCTTTTAGGGTTTTTGAGTGGTTTGCTTTGTATTGCGAGTGCGCGTGCTTCTTGCGCTTATATTTTCTGCAGATGAACTGCGTCACGCTCGAGTTGAGTTTTTTTTTTTGGTTTATGCTTACAGTATTGCCATGTTTGATGATGAATGTGCTATTTGAATCAAGTTGAAAAGTTGAAATCTATTTTTTATGGGAAAAATTGGGGGAGCATTGTCGCTGTCTCAGTGATTCATATATGTTACGTTTGTGAAGTCGAAGAGTCACCAGAATAAATGTTCTTGAACTTGATGTTTCATGAAAAGATTATCGTGCGGTCTTGAGTATTAATAATCATTTTGCAAGAAGACATTGGACAAATGGCTAATCTAATTATAAATCAACAAAGATATTGCTTGCAATAGGCTCATCATCAATAGCTAGAAACATGCGTTCTTTCAATGATGCTTCCTTGGTTTGACAGACAGTTGCTTCCTTTGTGGCTCAAGTAATCCAAGTTAGTAGCTACTTTCTATTGGGAGTATGACAATGCAAGTCAAGATAGACAGACAAAGAATAGGAATATACAAGAAGGTTAAATAAGATGAGGAAAATACTTGTTGTTTGGGCACATTTTATGTTGATCGTTACTCGGTAGACTGTCATGTTTTAGAAGATCTTAGCGTTTCTCGTTACTACTGAGCTTCTCCACCATATAAGGTAGAACAAAGAGAGAATAAGATAGACGTTGAATAAGTAAAAGCATAATGATGACATAATGCTTCCAGTGATGCTTACAATAGTTCTGTTCAAGGTTTAAAGTAGTGTTCCAGTGCAAGTTCTGTTTCCACCATGATTATGCTGTCCTAAACTCCCCTTTGTCTTCGAGCACCTTCTCCTTTCCCTTTGTCCTGCTCCTTTCACTCTGTATGATTTTTTCTCCTTTTTTTGGGTGTTACCTTCTTCATCTTCCACTTTTTCCTTAGGTTGTCTCCCTCCTTGAACTGGGAATAGAGCAGGGATGAATTCTGGAGTTACTTTGTTGATGCTGCTCTTAATGATGGACACACCCCTTCTTTGTAGTGCATTGAGCATGATGACCTCATAAAGCCCCGATGACCATGTCCCCACCTGGGCATGGATGGTACATGTTGCTCATTTCAGATAGCATGAGCTGATACTTCAGTTACTAGTTCTATTGTAAGTAGTTGGGAGAAATTGCCCTGAAAAATTGAGTTTGAAGAAAATGGTCAAGAATCATGAGTCTAAGGAGGTGGAAACTTAGCACAAAAAGAATACTTACTGCCCATGTTTCAAGCGTGCATTGATCTATTTTGACATTTGCACTCTATTACAAGTATAAAATGAAGTTAAAAGTTGTCAAATTAGAAGCAAATAAACGTTTACCTAATAGCTAAACTAACAATCAGATGATCATTAGATTTACTATTGATCAGCAACAAATGACACATATAGGAGCTATGTTTCATTACTAAATTACCAACAGTTAAAGATGAACACAAAGGTAAATCTATTGTGTGAGAGATTAGTTTTACATTTTCTTAACACTCTACAAGTGTGGGTGGGTAGATTAGATTAGAGTGGCTCATGCTTACTTATGAATTGACTCTACATAACTAGGTATATTATTGGCACTCTATTTGAATGCAGAATTTCTAATCCAGTAAGTACCGTATTAAGTTTGACTAATTGACTACTCATTCTAATAGCTTGGCTTCCAATTTTGGTTGTGGCAGGTGAGGGCTATTAGGAAAGCAATCAATCTGTATCATATTCTTAATAAAAACAAGTGACACTGAAAATTTGAATTATAGAAAAAGATGGTGAATGGGAGGAAAACTTTACAGTAAAGCATTGCTACAATAGTTGGTTTGTTTGAGAAATGGAAAATAGTGAATTCGATCCTTCCATTGTTGTTGACTTTAAAATCTAAGAAACACTAAATTTATATTCAATGGATGATTCAAGGTGATGTAACTTTGTCACCAAGCATGTGTTCATGTTAATTGATTTAACATCCACAGGTGTACATGCTTTATGCTGAGTTAAGCACCTTATGGTAGGGAATCCTAATTTTTGACGATTATCCTTTAAAGTCTAAATTCCTAATTTTGCTAGGTTCTTTTCTTCATTTAGTTGAACAAAGAGTGGTAAATCAGAACAATATACGGCTGAAAACAGAGGAATCTTAAATATAAATGTTCTTGTAAATTGTAATTATATGATCTGAATTGTTAAAAAAAAATGTACGGTTTTCTTTATCTCTTTCTAGTTTGTTCTATTACTTTATTCAGTATCACTTTTGATATCAGCTAATCACTCATAATCCATATTTGTTGTTTGGTCTTTGATTGATAATGCCAGTGAGGGCCATAGCAAATATTGCAAAATCATTCATCTTTGATACTCACTGTGTTCAAAGGATAATACCTTACTATGATCTTCAGATGTATTTTCTTATCCTAACCTAAAATATTCATATTTTATTAGTGTGAACAGTCATCTCATACAGGTAGAGCCAAGAGAGTTTATCGTTAAATGCCTTGGTATTCTTTCATATTTTTTTTCAGATACCATTACATTTCAACTCTTGATTAACTAATGCTATGATTATAGTGCCAACATGAGCAACCAAAGTGTAGTAAATTGTCCTTTGTGCATGGAAGAGATGGATTCAACTGATCTGCAGCTGAAGCCTTGTAAATGTGGATACCAGGTTTTGGAAAATACAATTTTAGCAATCTATCATTATGTTGTCTTGATTTTTTGCTTCTTGTCTATTCAATAACTATCTGCTATATCTAATGTTAATTGGCACCGATTCATCCTTTTGTTTTTACCAAGATTTTGCACTTCAAAAAATAGTTATAGCAACTGTTCTTATTCTTAATTTATTGCCTTTTCTTTGAATATCACTTGTAGGTATTGTTACAGTAGTTACTAATATGAATACCAGATGATAGGTTTGTAGAATTTGACCATGATAGGATCCCACACTTTTTTAGTTCCTTACTCAAATTCTAGTGTACCATGCTGCCTGTCAACGTGGCAGGAGATGAGGACATTGTTGAGGTTGCTATTTCAGGTTAGCATGGAGGATACATGGAGGGGGTGCCCGCCATAAAGGAGATTGCACATGGATGAGGTGTGGTCACAATTCCATTTGTGGAAGGATTTGATAAGGCAAATAAGGGTAGGGGGTAGCTTGCACAAGTATGGAGGTAGAGAAGATAAGTAGTGCTGGATTCAGTGTGGGCAGAACAAGAAGAGAAAGAAGGTGGATGATAGATAACTGGTAGCAACTAGCAACATCCCTATAAGGAGTACCTCTTTGAACCCTAATCCTAAAAAGTGGACTCTGATACCATAAAGAATTGTAGTAAAAGAAAATTTGTATCTTATCCTATTTTGATAAGAAGCACTTACATAATAATTATAGGATTTATGATAAGATCTTAGAAGTACAAATGTGGGAATAAACTCATTATACCTCCACCTATGAACCTAACACCTCTACACTTAATATAGTCTTTTGATTGCTCATTCTTTAGCTCAATATACTTTTTTCCAAGCATATCTGGCATAGGCACATGAGTGTTTAAATCTTATTGTAAATGTAAGGTTGATTTCCACTTTTCAATCCATTTTTTTATCAGTCTATTATGTATTTGTTGTTAACAACAGCTTGATTACACTGATTACACTCATTAACTTATTTGCTATGTCTTTTCTGTCATGCATTCTTATCTGATTTGATTTGCTAGATATGTGTCTGGTGTTGGAATCACATAATACAAACGGCTGAAAACAATGATACTGAAGGAAGATGTCCTGCATGCCGAACTCTGTATGACAAGGAGAGGATACTGAAGGTTGCTATAAGTACAGAAAGGCATGTTCAGTTAGATGAATGATCTCTTTTTGTATTTATGTTAATATTTAATATGATGTTTCAACCTCATGTAGTTGATTAAAAAGTAGAACAATAATGCTGTTGTGAGATTTAAGTCAAAATGCCTTATCTAATCCTGTTTCTTAGGATTTGATATTGTGGTTTTAATGTAGCTTAGCGAAACAAGTTTCCCAGAGGCAGAAGTCTCAAAAGGCTAAGTCTAAACCACTAGAACTACTAAAAGATGTAAATGATGTCCGTGTCATTCGGCGGAATCTCGTATATGTATCTGGTGTTCCTGTGGCTTTAGCAGACGAAATGGTAACATTTTTTTTTTTTACTTATGTAATGTCACTCCTCTACTTTCATGGTAGATATTTATCTATCAGTTTGCCTTCTAGAAATGTTCAAATTTAAAGATGATATGAAGCTTTTAAAATTCTCAGTGACAATTTGCTGATTAAGATTTCTAAAAATATCAGTTTGATCTGGCTACCTTTCTATACCTATTCTTTTTCCTACAGATTCTCAAAAAGAGAGAATATTTCGCCCAGTATGGTAAAATTGTAAGAGTTGTTGTAGTTCCACCTTCAGAGGCCTTCTTGAATTTTCGTATCATGTAAGTATTCAACATCTCAAGTAGATGCAAATCATCGAAAACAGATAATTTGAGTCAACAACTGCTTCATTGCAAGCAATAATTATTAGGTCATACATTATGTCAATAAATAACTTAGCACTAAATTGATTTATGCCCGAATATGCTGGCAATTGTTTGTCTTTCAGTGGTCCCCAAATCAACTAATATCAGGAACATCTTTGTGCCTCTTTTTAGGTGACATCAGATATCTGACATTCAACTAATTCTGGGGCATCTTTGTGCCCTCCGTTTAGATGTCTTTCAAATGGGAGATAACCATTTTCTTGTTACATTCTGATATTGGAGAATCTTCTAGTTCAAATTTTAGCTTCATTATAAATTGCGTTTTCCACATTTTTTCATCATGTCTTACCGTCCTGGAGAGAAATTTGCTTTCCATACCATTCATATCGAATAGGGATTTCTGATTTTAATATATCTTAAGATAACTTGATTTGGAAGCTCCTTATATATGTGTCCTGTGTCTTTATATGTAGAAATCTGGGGCATAATTTGGATGAGATATTCTAGATCATCTATTCGGAAAATATATATTCCAAATTGTTCTTTGGAAACGATATTCTAATTCCATTTGGAGTCATATTAAGGAGAATAGGAGATAATTGATTTGTAGGAGGTAGTTGCTATCTTTTTTAATGCAGGATCCATAGTTGGATACTTGAACTATTGAGTGTACTCATGATTTTCTCCTACAAAGTTTTCACATTGTTCTTCCACTTGAGAATCGTTTAGAATGTTATAATTCTTGACATGATTACATACTCAAATTCATTCCACATGCCAATAAACTTGTATCTGAGCAATTAACTGGTTCTTCTGATTTGCATTTTCAAGCTAAACCAAAATATTTTTACACAATTCAGATGCTTGTTGGATTCTAAATCAGCTTGTCTTTGCCTTCCCTCCCCTCTTCCTCAGAATGTAACATAATTTTGTCTTAAAGTTTGGCCTTCTTGTTGTATTGAATGAACTCTACATTCCTGTTGTGATATCCAAAAAACATATTTATGAGGCTCATTTACTGACAACTTTTGAGTATTTTTGTTAAGTTTTTTTGTTTATCATGTAGATACATTACATTCTCCAAGGAGGACGAAGCTCTTAAATGCATTGAAGTTGTAGATGGCTTTATTTTAGATGGTAGTCCTTTAAAGTAAGTGTTATTCTTGTCTTATCTATACATTGTACAGAAGTATACATTCTATTATCTTAAATTTGACCCTGTCCTTGTAGAGCATGTTTTGGTACTACAAGATACTGTCATGACTGGCTAAAGAATAGGGTAATTTGTCTTATCTTCAGCAAAATGGATAGATCTCTTTCCAATTTTCTAGTATACGCTTTATTGAATTCATACAGAATTGTCATTATATTTATCAAATTTGTGGCTTATTCTGTTTTTAGGCAACTAATATAGTGTGCTCACTGATTCAGCGCTGTAAAAAACAGAACTGTCTGTATATGCATGATGCTTGTCCCGAAGAAGATATATGTATGAAAGATGAAGCTCCTTCATTATGCACAAGGTACTACTTTGGCATCTTGTATTTATTTAAGATCATATCTCCACCTAGGATCTTGGCAGTTTGGATAGTTAATACAAGAAGCTAACAAAACTATAAATTTTCAAATAAAAAAGTAAAAAGAAGTATATTTAAAATGCTAGAAAATCAAAACACACAAATCTAGAAGATAATCATAGAAGCTATGCCTACTTTCAAATTGCAAATTTGCAAGTACAAATTTAATTGGAAAATTTGGCAAGTTTGTCATTCTTTCATTAGAGTTTTACATTTAGAACTCATTCAAGTTAGTGAGTCAGCAATCCTTGAAAAAGTTGAGTGATTGTAATATTACTGGAGTGCATCAAGGGTTTGTTTGACTAATTGGTTTATTCAGGAAAACTGAAACTTTGGCATAAGATGTTAGTATGTGGTGAAATTTGTCAGTTCTATTCTGTGAATATATGTTTCTCAAACAAGTTTCCCGACTAGTTTAGTAGGCCACATGTTGACACTTAAGAAAAGGATGAACATGTGGATATGGCTTAGCTAGAGGAAGTGATATATGATTATAATTTTTTTTTTTTTTGCTAATTCACACTTAAATGAATTCGTTAGGCCAAAGTGTATGCACATGACAATTAATGATTGTGATAGCTGAAACAAATATAATGCATGTGAAAATGAAAAATAAGCAATGCTAACACAAGATAACAAGATATAATGTAATTTGGAGACTTGCTCCTACTCCACATACTATGACATATCCGGTACATCACCATTAAATAAAATCCACTGAAACACCAAATAAAATCCATTAAAACATTCTTTTAAATGAGATAGTGTCTAAGCCTCCTCATTTACAAATGGGGATGAAATCATAATGATGATGAAGCCATGATCCGATATATAGGATTTTTGCAAGTTAGCTTAACCCAACAAAGGAATTTCTACAAAGTAGAAAGCTTATGAGCTTATGAAAACTCTCAACAAGAAACAAATATAAAATTTGAGAACTCAAACAATATCTAACATCTCTCCCTATGAAATGAAAATAAAGAATAAGGGAGAGAAAACTATTACTAAAGAGCTTGAAAGAATGAATCAGAGCCTCGATATCAACTCAAGCTCTTGGAAATGATTTGGGCACTTGATCGTACTGAAGCACAATCAAAATACTCTTTAAATTGTATGGATCAATTCCCAAATCAACTTCAACAAGTTTTATACACCTTGGTCCAACGTTCACTTACAAAAGGATGAAAAAGACAACTCCACTTGACTACCAAGCTGTTTCAGCTAACCGAACCATTTAAAAATCAAATGTTGGAACTTGAAACCAATAGTATCATTTCGATCAACTCAAAAGTGTGCCAATTGATTTTTCATCTTACAATCAACTGCATGTCATCCACGTTTACCCTCAAATAGAACCCTTTTGTTACTTGAAACCATGATGCCAATCAACAATGTTATTCAAGTCAACTGGACTAACATTCCAATCGATTGACACAGTTTGGGCAACCTCTTAGTCAACTTACGAGCCTTGTAAACTACTCTAAAATTTGACCTGAGCTGTTTATAAAAATTTGAGTCGAGAACACCATTAAGTCAAACTAACATTTAACCCTGTCACTAGTCAAGTCTTGAAAGTCAAACTTAACTCCCTACAGTGATACTTTAAAATGAATGTTCATGAGGGACTCCAACTCGATGATATTGTTAAGTTACAAGACTTTGAAAATAAATAAGCTCTAGGTAACTATACACTCCACCTAGATTGTCATATATCAGCACATCATCTACCAAAGAGAAACCAAAATGCAATATAAGTTCACTTGGTCTTTGGGTTGATGACAAGCCTTTGTGCTCGAAACTCATTCTACAGCTCTTCACGGCTCCACTCACATACGAGTGCTTACCAAGCCATAGCATTCATTACAATTTACGAGTATGATAACACTTAAAAATTGTCTTACGTGCACACTTATGGTCAAATTCATCAAATCACAATTTTTAAGTTAAATGCATTGATCAAACATCAAAATGATTATTGCTAATCACAAAGGAGAAACCAACATAATATGGTTTTATGGTTTTAAAGAGTCACCATTTGAGCCCCCCACCCGCCACGGGGCACGGTGCGATGGTGACAGGTGGGATGAGGTTTCCATGCAACGATTGAAACTCTCGCCCAGCACATCATATGCCTACGGTGTTCGAATTACTCGTGATGCTATGTGCTTCCTGGATTTAGCCTAGTGGCCGTGGGAAATTTTCGTGGGGTCGGGTCGATCATTAGTCAGATTGCAAAAGTTGAATACCCGCATTACCAAAAAAAAAAAGAGCCACCATTTGAGTTACATAACTTAGGTAGAGTTTGAAGGGTTTGCATAATGGCCGTATATGCAATAAAAAAAACCTTATTTGATTCATTTAAACTAACTTAAAGTTGTAAGTTTTAACTCAAATAGTTGTTTTTTCAAATGATAAATTTTTTAGATATCAATATAAACATTTTTTATATTTTAATATTGACTGTAAATGCATCTGCCTATGCCTCTATATGCAGTAGGTCAACTGCATACTGCTTGTGTACACCTTTTAGAACCTTTGCAAAGAGTGAAGCACAAAGAGTATTCATATTTATAATTTTTCTCAACACATGCTATTTTATAATAAATTGTTGTAAATAATTTGAGTCTTTTGATAAATTCTAATCTATACTATCAGACTTTAGAAACCTTAGGTTTTGTTAGTGATAGGAAGCTATGTGCCCATTGGTCCTACATAGACAAGTGTGGTGTGCGGTGTTTTATTATATAAATATAAATTGGTATCTTTTCAAATAGTTTGAGCTTTTAGGAGAAGCAGGTTGTACCTCTTAGTCATGATGGCTTGTTGAAGGTAGGAGGCTTTCCAACCCATTTAGAGATTTACTTGGTGAAGTTAGTTAGAGTTGTTCTTCGGAAATCCTCATGTGCTTTCCAATGAACAAGGAGTTCCATTTTCAACCCATTGTACATTTTCAACCCATTGTAACTAATTTATGCATTTTTTGTTTGAAAATGCAAAAAGGAATTCATGGTAAAATTTCTTTAATACTCTGAAACTTCTTTTCAAATGATGATGGGTCAGTAATTGTTTCAGTATCTTTTCCATAACAATGGGTCAGTAACTATTTCAGCATCTTTTTCGTAACAATAGGTACAGTCTTCCACATGGTTTTTATTAAGATGTTAACTTGTAATCCAAAAATGAAATAAACAATGAAACTATCTGAGTCTTTAACTTTCCATGTTCTTAAACCAGTAAGCTTCAGAAATCTTCAGGATATGTCCCTAATCTTCCACCACGTTCTGGAAGCATCTTGCCTCCACCCATGAATACCTTATGCAGAAGTAGCAGTACTGTGAAAAAAGATCAGGTACAATCTCTGTCTGAGGCAACTTTTTAAATAAAAAAATCAAGTTGTTGGTATAGTTCTCTTTAGACCTTGGCTAATTTTTAACCCTTGTATTTTTTTTATTTTTTTATCAATTTCTGATGCTAACTTTTAAGTATCTACTTCCTTGTCAAGAAACACTGTGATAATGGCAGAAAGATCACAGAGAAAGATGATAGAAAGCACGGCGCCCTTCTATCTACAGCTTTATGGTATATAACCGTGAAATACTCTATTCCTTTCTTTGTCGTAAATATGAAAAGCTGTGGTCATAATTTTCCACAGGGAGTCAACTTCCACATCTGGTAGGCTATCATATGCTAGTGTCACAGCACTAAAAGGACCAACTAACCACTCTGCTGTGCCAAAAAATTTCATCATGAAACCTAGTGATAGGGATCGGGTTTGTGCAGTTTTTCGAAACACAGATCAAAGTGATGAGCAACTGTCTACTTCAAATTCCATTAAAGTTGGAAATAGACTTGTTAAAAGCTTTGAATCATTTGAACAACATACATCTACTGAACTCGCAGAACATAAAAGATTTCAAAATTTTAGTGCAAGTGATCAGGCCAGCATTGTTTTAGAAAGAACAGAAGGTGGATTATATTCTGATAATTTTTATAACAAATTTCAGAAAATCAGAGAAGTTCCAATCACTACGAATTTCAACACACAAAGCCACCAACCAGGTGTAGCTTCTCGAAATGACTTCATGAGATGCCCTAGGATGGACACAACTGACCTGAATGCATCTCACGTCTTTTCTTCATCAGTTAATAGTAGCAATCAGGGCAATCAGGGCCAGAACAGTGTTTGTAGAGTTAGGAGTGGTTCAACTTCTGCGGATTTTTTGGTTACATCATCCTTACAAGATGCTCCTATATCCGACCTTCAAGCAGTATCTCATAGTTCATATCAGGAGAGATTAAGTGGATGTTTAAACTCAAATTTGACACAGTCATTTATCAAATCCAATTCTTCAATAGGTTATGGAAACAGGTATTCTATTCCTACTAAAATCACAGGAAGCTCCAAAATCTCGAGTTGTGGTGCTTTTGCACATTCAACATTTTCAGATGTTGGCATTAGTTCTTTTCCCCATAACCAAGGGAAATTACAAAAAGAATCTAGTGCAAGTGAAGATTTTGTCTTTGGAAGCTCACAGCATCAATCTGACATGTCTTTTTTCTTGAGCGAGAGTAACATTTACAGAAATGTTACAGATTTGCTGGAAGATAGTAACTTATCAGATGAAGCAGGTAAATGTTGGGAAGAGTATGACATGGTCTCTGATATGTTGTCTCCCAATCTAGCTCATGTTGATCACATAGTAGGTCCTCTTGCTAACTGTGCTGACTATGTTAAAGATGACTACCCTTTCATATGTGAGACAGAGGCTTCTTTCAATCCCAGCATGAATCATGATATGTTAAAGTCATGTTTTACTGATTCTAGCATTTTGAATGTGGAAAACTATATCTGTCAAGGTAATCTGCAGGAAAATAATGCAACTCATTTATATACTCATTCAAACAAAGGTTTATCTGTCCCACATTTCACTGAATGCATGTCTCTGTCTGCCAAAAGCCAAGATCACCATAATGTTTCTTTTGATGAGATGTCAAATGAATCAAACATACTCTTCAGTTCATATCAATCAGGTAAATTGATTTTCTTTTCTCATTTTGGAAATTTCTTTCCCTTAGACATTTAAAGTCAAACTAGTCTTAATCAATGCCCATCATCATCAAATTCCTTTATTTTTTTTGTAATTTTGTAAACTTGTTCCAAAAGTGACAATTAAAACATAGATTGCCAAATGTTTCACCATATGTTGGTCAGAGTAAATTGTCAGCTAGACTATGAACAAGATGGCCATCAAGTAGGATTCTGGTAAGTATTTTACATGCACTGGTAGCTTTTGAGCATTTGACCGAGTTGTGCATCCAAGCTTTGTCATCAGTGCAATATTTACTTGGATGCATGAGTTGACTTTTTGCTTGACACTCTTCTCCCCTCTTCGGTCCTTTTGGATGGACCTACTATTCATCTTTCAAATTTAGCAGGCCAGAATATTAGTTTCAAGGTTTGCCGTTTCATGTTGTGACTGGGATTTTTTTTTTCTTGGCTCTATTTTTGTATTACTTCTATTTTTAGATATTTGATGCTTGCTATGTATGACAAGTTTAGTAATTTAACTGGTCACATCCTATCTTTCTAGTGTCTGTGATTGGATTAGGCCTTAAGCAACCATATTTAGGTCTGACACCAAGACTGTTTTTGTCATCAAAAATTCAATGAAAGGAAAAATAACATTTGATGCCCAGCTACATGATCCAATGACTTCAATCTACTCCCTTGGCTAGACGTGTAGACTCCATTAGTATGTACTGGAATATAATTCTCTTCTGAGCCATACATCGCACCAGTTTAATGCTATGCAATGATTGGATTGTCAGAAATTTTAAAAACTCTGCTGTAAGTTGAAAGATAAAGTCAATGCATCTTCATTGCAGATCTTAGGTAGGAATCTCCGATGGTAGTAAATTGATTAACGCACAAAATTGAAGATTGCATAGTCCTTATTAGCTCTGCTTTAGATGAGTATTGTCTTGTTTGAATAGTTGGCACAAGTTAATTAGATTAAACTACGTTCTGTGACACTGCAACAATTCTTTTGGCACGTACCATGCCAGAACTGTTTGACAAGTGTTCTTCCTATTTTTAGCTGAGTTAATGATCTGTTATTAGGTGCCTCCATAATTAGTTCTAAGATAGTATGATTTACGTCTGGATTATTTAGAAAAATCTAGGTTAACTCTCCAGTTGTATATACTTGATATGCTCCTATATGTTTGCATACTACCTAATGTGCCTGATTTTGCCTTGGTTGATTTATCTTTCCTTTGAAGCTTCTTTGGGTGCAAATATCTCTTTTTCATCTTAAACAATTTAATAGTTGCATGCTTGGAATTTTGACTTATATGTTTATATTTGTTATAGCAAAATAATTAAACTATACATGTTCAGATATAACATAATGGTAATTGGTGCAATTTTCATTCTTTTAAGCTATCTATGATTTGGCAGGTTCCACTTCAAAGTTGAAGGGCTTTCAATTTTCTGCATTTCCTGCTCTAGTTGGATCAATCCCCGATATTCCTACTCATGCTGCAGATTACTCAGATCCACAGTATTATGCCACCACACAGTTTTCTGGCAGGAACATGTTGCAGTCATCTCAGCTGATTTCTCCTGATTGTGGTTCGAGCACGGTTGGGTTTGCCAAAGGTAATCAACTGCCAGAATTAAGAAATTTATCTGAGAAATCAGTCATATTAGCAAATAAGAATAGATCAGCAATCTTAGATAGCACTTATCAGAAAAATGTAATGAATGATTACTATTTTCTGTGGGGACCTCGTATTGTCGACAATTATACTGCCAGAGAGTCCATGGACACAAAAGGAAATTTGTCAGACATTCTTAATAGACTTCTTCCTGGATCGAAGTATCAGCCTCCGAGATAAAGAATGGTCACTTTGACAGTTTGACATGCTTTAGGTGTAGTAGCCGCTGATGATGCTTTTCTATTGAGATCAGGAGGCTTTGCTCCATAGTCAACGATCCAGAGGCTTCATCTTCTAATACTGTAATACTTGGTGTCATTCTCAGATGTTTTGTTATTGGTGGAGTCTACAATCACTTTCTGGGCATGCTTGTTCATTTCCCTCGTTTAGTTTCCTTACTCATTAGTCTACCTCAATAGGTTCTACAGTTACTGATACTTGTATGTAGACATTCTTGGATCTGGAAAATACTCAGGTGAAAAATGACATCAAAAGTTTAGGATCATGACTTAATAGGCTAACTCAGATTTTCCATCTTAGTATGTTGTAGCTCAAATCCAATTTGGTTTCCTCCAACCACCAACTTTAGTTGAGTCTGTTAAATCTCTGTTAGATTGAAAAGAGGAACACAATCGGGACTAGCTGTGATGAACGAAAGCAATTGACATGTGTAAGCAACCTTTTCTTCAGTCGGTAAACTCTCCGTTCAATTTGACTTCCAATTACAATCCAACTCACTCGGAGGTTGTTCTTAACAGTACAATATCCATTTGAATTAATTACGGTCCATGCTATACAGGCTTGCACTACAACTTCAAATTTTCCGTGTAATTTCTGGTTTGCAGTCAAACTTGATATTTCACATTTAAATCTTCCTCGTGCTCGGTTTTATGTTCTTCATTCTTCCCTCGAGCTTTAAATAAAGACAAAACAACCAGTGGGAACGTCTGAAATGAAGAGAAGAAAAAAATTCCACTCTTTTAATCAACAATGTTTATTTTCCTACGATTGATTATGATTAGATAATTTGCAACATCCGCCACAGTAATTTGCAACAATATTTTAATCACTAATCTCCTTCACAATTTTTTTTATTTTGCCCTAGAATATTGAATTTTACTTTTTTAATTTGTAAAACAATTTTTTTTTTTAAAAAAAACCTCCATTAAAAGGTAAAATAACATTCCGGCTTCTCACGGCAAAATCTTAATAACACAAATATATGTATGTGTAGCTTATATGACACAAATTATTTTAGGATGCGTTTGATTTAAGTTATCATATAAATGATTATCAGATAACTAGAATATAACATAATATTATTTGGTTTAACTCTAGATAATATAACAAAAATTTGTTTGTTTGGAGGTTTTAGTGTATAATTTAGTTTTATATTTATTGTATTACTCTTGGTTTAACACTCCTCTTAATTATTTCTCAAAATATTAATTTCAAACCTCTTAATTATTTTTTAAAATATTTTTATAATATTTTGATTAATCCTCGTTTAGAGTGTAGATCATTGTTTTCATTGCAATAATTTATTGAAGATATTTTTGTCTCAAAGAGTAAATATCGAAGGATATTTTTGGTAAAAAAATTTTGTTAACCCCGGAATCAACAAAAATCTCACTTTTTTAAAGTTTTCCAATTCCGGGTTGCATGTCCCTTCTACTGACGTGTCGGACATGGATCATTATTCGAGAATCGTCGATTATCTAAATCAAATAGGATTTTTATTGATAATCTTGAATAGATAATCAAGATTATCAAGAATAACTCTCAATCAAATGCACCCTTAAAGTATTAATCCTTGGTAATTACTCAGCAAATGTGATCAAGAATATTAATTAATGATTCTTGTAATGTCTTAATTTTAAATTAATTAAGTTATATTGACGTTAGGGATTTCATTAGGATCTTATTATTGCAAGGAGTTGGCAAAAAAAACATGCAATACACGACCTGAAGCTAGACGAACTCAGAGAAATAATATATAAATGATCTAGACGATCTTGTTCCACAAATATATAAGCAAGCTGAATCAGTGATCGTAAAGGCCTTGAAACAAGTACTTGAAAGATCTCACTCCAATGCTGTAATTGACATGGTCAGATCTAAAGTACTCAATCCCAGAGCGGCCTTCTTGCTGCCATCTATCTCTATCAACTGCATCCCTCGAGGTTTCATGTCTACTTTTCCTTTCTTATGAAGTATCGAAGTTCCCGGAGGAGAGAGCGAAAGTGACAGCTCCTCTGCTTCATGCACCTTCTTCACCTTCGTGCTCAGCTGCAAGTCCAAAGAATCGACCGCCATGAATGTAGCCACCTTCTTTGAACATCTCCGAGCCATTTCTTGCTCAAACTAGTAAGAAAGTCGAAATGCAGATGGCAACGACATGATCAGAAGATATATAGTTAAATATGTTCAGTGATGGAGTTTGGTTCCTACCTCAAAATGCATCTCATGCATGAATCGCCCTTTTCTGGCGACTTGATCCTTGGAAGAAAGGCAACTCCGTCCCGATGCCCATTCCTGGTGTCTGTGAAATGTTAGATAATTAGAGTTTGTTCAAAACTTCAAATGGTAGAGCATATACAACACTGTCACTGGAGCAAACCCTTGCGGCTGGTAGAGCGATCGACCAACGTCGTCGACGACGTAGAAGTGAGCAGTGGTCATGAAGGGCTGCAAGATTGAGTTTGTTCGTGGGTATAATAACACCTCATGGCCGAGACCTTCTTCTCTCCAAAGCAAATCCATGGATGACTTACGTCGACCAGTTCTATCGACTTTTCTGTTCCGATACATCTAATAATTAACAGGAAATTAAACAGTTGGAAAAATCTATCATGTGAAGCAAAAAAAAAAAAAAACATTTAAAATTGGAAAGTTGAAAAGTAGATGGATGCATGGAGAGTATTGGGGCGGCTGTATGATGGAATTAGTACCTGTAGATGGCTCTTCACATGAGCGATGCTGACCCCTCTGACATTCATCAGCTGAAGAACCATCTTTGGCGTCGCCTCTGCACCATTCATTCATCTCCCAAAGTTAAAATGTATTCCTCGTTTAATTGATCGATACAAATATTAAAAGTACTCATGGAAGAAGCTAGTAAGAGGGCAAACAGGCGTAAAGATAATTACGTACTCTCTTGGCCACCGAGCCTCTTGACGGCGTCGACGAAGGCGAGGTGGAGATCCGGCGTCCAACTCAACCTCGGCATCTTGGACCGCACGTACTGCCTCACTGTCGTCGTGCCTCCTCTTTCGTTGCAGCTCCCTTCTCCTCCCACTTGTCTCTCAGTCTCGCCGTCCTCAGCTTCCTCCACATCCACCATCACCTCCTCCTCCTCCCTCTCTTTATCTTCCGCCATGTCGCTCTCCACTTCCTTCTACGCAAGCATTGATAAGCAATGAAGAAATACCGAAGGACGAGAGGCCGGGGGAAATATTCATCTTATCAATAAGTAGTAGCCGAGGCAATAAAAACAAATTAAGAAGAATGATTGCAGTAGGAAGGAAGAGGGCTTAAATTTCAAGATGATATCAGTAATATGAATCCGACTTTTCTGCGGGGAGAAGGGATCAGTAACAGTAGATTGAAAGGTCGAATTAGAAAGGTGGAGCCAATGAGGGAAAAGAAGGGTCCGTCAACAGTTTCTCTGCAATTACTATTTTATGAGATGAAAAAAGACCAAGCAAGATATGGACACTTGTGAGCAGGGTGCCTAAACGTTTTTCCAACTGTAGTTATTCTAACGGGTGTTAGAATTAATTTTTAATGGGTATAAAATATTTTGCTAAATGTCTCGTATTTTTCATGTAAAGAATTATTGTGTTAAGACAAATCCCATTTACCTTCTTCCAAAGAATGTGAGATCATCCTAGAAAGATCGTTAAGATGACGATTTCATCTTTTACTCTAATAAATGAATTGGACATTCATGAATAAGTTTGATGATCGATTTGATAAGAACTTATTTATATTCGTTCAATATACACGAGATTAATTAAATAAACAAGTTTAAACAACTCATTAATTAAACTAAATAAACAAGCTTGAACACATATGTGTTCAGCTTGTTAATGTTCACGAATAAAATTCGTGAACAATGTTCGTGAATCATGTTTATCAATAAAACTCTAGCAATATGTTAAATATAACAACAACAATAACAACAATCATGTCTTATCCCACTATGTGGAGTCGGTTATATAGATCATTTTACGTCATTGGGCTCTATCAATATGTTAAATAAATATAAAAAATTAAAATGAATAGATAAGTTTATATTATTAAATTTAATAATTAATTAAACAAACTTAAAATATAACGATTTAAAATAATCAAACAAGCTTGAATTGAGAGTTCGATAATTTCTAAATAAACTAAGTTCAAATCAAACTTAAACCATCAAACTCATAAAAAAAATCTAAATCAAACTTGAATAATTATTTTAATAACTTAATTTATTTTAGATTTAACTTGATTTAACATCACAAAACTTGACTCATTTATCATCTTATTTTTTTAGGTATCTCTCGTGTTTTAACAAGTAATAGAGCCTGAGATATTTATTAATTTTATCATTATTTTTCTTTGAACATGTTGCTTTTTGAGT
>JBBUKS010426407.1:0-18579 GCA_038050645.1 Hedychium gardnerianum
GTGTATCTCCAGATTCAGTATATTTAACATACAAAGCATGCTCATAAGGACATCTCAAAAAATCATTTTCAACAAAGCATGCTCTCGGTGCTTGTTTTAAACCATATAAAGCTTTCTTCAACCTGTAAACCTTATTCTCTTCCCCTTTATTCACATATATTATAGGTTGTTCAACATATATTTCTTCTTCCAATAATCCATTCAGAAAAGCAGACTTCACATCCATTTGATACAGTTTCCAATTATTTTGTGCAGTAAGTGAAATGAGCATATGCACTATATCAAGTCTACTTACAGGAGCAAAAACTTCAAAATAATCAATACCTGCTTTTTGCTTGTAACCCTTTGCAACTAGCCTCGCTTTAAAATGATCAATTTTACCATTTGACTTATACTTTGTCTTGTAAACCCACTTTACTCCAACTGGTTCTTTTCTTGGAGGTAATTCAGTCAATTCCCAGTATCATTTGTTTCAAAGGCATGAATTTCTTCATCCATTGCCTTCAGCCAATGAGTTTTTGTAGCAGCATCCTCAAAAGATATAGGATCACAATCTACAAAAAGAGCAAATTGAATATTTTCTTCATAAGATAGGTCATTATTATTACTTAATACATAATCTTGCAAGTGAACTGGTAATTGGCGCTCGCGTTGTGATCTCCTAGTTGATGATTCAGATTGTGCAGAAGACTGAACATTATCTTGAGTAGGTTACTCATCCAAAAGGTCATTGGGAATACCATGAACAACAATTGACTTTCCTTTTTCAATAGACCAACTCCAACTATCATGTTCATCAAAAATCACATCACGACTTATAATAACTTTCTTAGTTTTAGGATTATATAGCTTATAAGCCTTTGATGTATCACTGTAACCAATAAAAATATACTTTTTACCTTTATCATCAAGTTTTTTCTTCAACTGATCTGGTACATGTGCATATGTCAAACAACCAAAGATCATGAGATGTTTGATAGACGACTTTCTTCCACTCCAAGCTTCCTCAGGTGTCTTATCTTGAACACTTCTTGTTGGACACCTATACAACACATGAATAGAACAAGATAACACTTCTGCCCAGAAATGCTTGGGCAGATTTTTTGATTTCAACATACATCTTACCATGTCAATAACAATTCTATTTTTCTCTCAGTCACCCCATTTTCTTGTGGAGTGTATCTAGCTGTCATTTGATGTTAAATATCATGATCTTTAAAAAATCATCACAAATAATATATTTTGTATCTCTATCAGTTCTTAAGATTTTAATTTCAAGACCACTTTGTTTTTCAACAATGACTTAAACTGCTTGAAAATATCATATGCTTCTGACTTTTGACGTAGAAGATAAACCTAAGTTTTTTTTGACTCAAATCATCAATAAAAGTAATAAAATACTTATTACCTCCAAGTGATGGAACTTTCACTATGCACAAATCTGAATGAACATGTTCTAACTGCTTCGTGACTCTCCATGACTTTCCTATAAAAAAAGGTTCTCTTTGATTCTTCCCAATTAAACAAATCTCACAAATATGATTAGATTTCAAAATATCAGGCAACTTAAAAACAAGCTTCTTTCTTACTAAATAATTTAACCTCGAAAAATGAAAGTGTCCAAAACACATATGTCATAACCAATTATCATCCAAAATCTCATAATTAAAGCAAGAAAGAGATTCATGTTGAAGTTGCAAAGGAAATAATCGATTTTGAGACATCTTTAACTTTGCTATCAACTTCCCTTTTCCATCTGTGATAGTACAACACCCCTGAATAATGCATATTTTATAATCCTTTTCTAATAATTATCCCATACTTAATAAGTTTTGGTAAAGTTTAGGAACATAAAAGACATCAGATATAAAATTTTGGGAACCATCTTTCAACTAAATATAAATTTTACATTTTTCCAAAATTGATACTTTTATCTTATTTCCAAAAGTAACCTCTGACTGAACTGATTCATCTAACTCCGAGAATAACTCTTTTCTTCCACACATATGGTTATTATATCCAGTATCCAAAAATCATATGTTCTCATCTGTAGGTACTAGCCAAAAGTAAAGTTTCAGTTTCATTAGAGTTCTCACCATAATTTCCAGCAATATTTGCCTGATTGCCATGATTGTTCAATTTCTTGTATCTACAATCTGCAATATTGTGTCCATATTTTTCACAATTATAGCAATGAAACGAAAACTTATCTTGCTTGACATTATCTCCACCTCTTTCTTGATTTGAGTAATTACCTTGCTTGACATTATCTCCACCTCTTCCTTGATTTGAGTAATTACCTCGTCCTCGTCCTCGTCCTCTTCCTCTATATCCTCCTCTTCCTGTACCACGACCTCTATTGAATCCTCCTCCTCTTTGACTAGAGCAATTGTGTTAAGAGTAACATGACTCTTTAAAGCTTCTTCATTTGCTGGTCTTTCCGTTTTTGCTTCGATTTTGTCAATATGACATCGACCATATAACCTTCATAGCGACTACAACTTTGATTTTTTAAGTTCGATCAATTCCTTTGTATGACAATTTTAAGACGTCTCACGCTTCCTTTGCCGTCTTGGCATTTGCTATCATGCCAAAAATTGAATAATCTATTCCTTGATGAATTTGTCCCAGCGCGAGTTGATCTCGACGTTGAGAGTTTGCATCGACTCCTTTTGAAAGACCTGGATCAATATAACTCCAAAGATTTTGAGTTTTCAAATGTGTAGACATCATTATTTACTCATAATTATAATTAAGTTCCCATCTAATTTGGGACCGGACCAAACAACATTAAAATTATTTGTCATATTTTACTATTAGAAAAATAATTCAAGCTAGAAGGTTATCGGCTCTAATACTAATCTAATAGCAAAAAAACTCAATTGAAGAAGAAACAAAAATATAGTAGTGAAAAACAAATGTGCTCCTTATTGATGTTGTACCAAACTTGATCAAAAATCATATGTTATACAAGCTTTTATATAACAGTAGGAATGAAAAAAATTGATCCTAAAATAATGCTTCTAGATTTAATCCAGTCATTCATTTATTCAAAGTTTATCTATTAAATATGAATTTATTTTATCTCAATCTTTGACTTAATTTAATTAATACAACATGGAGCGATTGTCTACGAAACATAGTGCCTTATAAACTCAAGTGAGGTATGAGTTATCTTACTATGATGGACGAGCTATGGAGGTCGACTATTAATGAACTAACCATGAGTATTTTCATATTTATCCTTGTTAGTCAATGAAAAATTTTTATGAAATAGAATCGGTCATATTTAAAAATAATTAATTTAAAAAGTTAGATATTTTTACATTTTATTTAATTTTTAGATTTATCAAAAAGACACTTATTTTCTATTTTACTTCTCCACAGATCACGTTCTATTTTTTTTTTCAAAGCATCGAAGATGTTAATTTTTGAAATTCAAAATTAACTATGGTGTTAATTTTTTAAAAATAGAATGACACTCCACTAACTTCTCTATTTTAAAAAAATAAGATGTGTTGATTTTTCAAAATACAATAGTACAGTAATATTGATTTTAAAATTTATATAACATTAAAATCATATTAATTTTTAAAATATAATATCATTAATATTAATTTTTGAAATATAATATTATAATAATATTGATTTTTAAAATGTAACATCATAATAATTAGTAGGAGGGTATAATGAGAAATAAGTAGACTGTTTAGTAAATCTGAAAGTTAGATATACACGGCGCATTGGTCAATTGCCGATTCATGCATAATCTCTCAATGAGTAACGAAGTAGTATGGTTATATATACATCCTTTCAATCAAACCATGGTTATTTACTAATCGCAGTAATCAGCTGGACACTAATTCTATTAACAGCTAGATTTCGTTCGTAGATTTAAAAGGAATATAAGGACGCGTTTTTTTTATATGTATACAATTAAATTCTCTACGGACAGTCAACTGTGGTCTGTGGGCGTTGAATTGATCCGCCACGGCGTTGACCGTTGAGTTTAATAATGCAAACCGGGCCGGCCATTCCATCAGTCCAATCCCGAACCGACCGGGCAACGATTTCGATGGCTCGCCGCGCGATTCTCCCCGCCGTAACAGCGGCTTCCGCCTCGACCGTTCCTCCTCCTCCTCCTCTCCACCGCCCAAAATTTTCAAGTTTCAAATCTCTCCATTAATCCCGATCCTCCTCCTCCGGCGCAGTAAAAGCTCCCTCCCCCTAGATTCTCGTCGCCCATTTAATGCTTTCCCAAACTAAATCAAAACCCACTGCAGAAGCACCAGCCGTCCCTTCCATAACAGCAAACAACGGCAATCATGCCGCGGAACTGCTCTGCCTCAGAATAGAACGCCGGCCGGCTTCCCTGTTCTTATTATTATAGGTTGATCAGCGCTTGCAGTCCCGTATGTTCCTTCTCCGTCGCCTCTGGTTTCGTTTGAATCCTTAAGGTTTTGTAGCCATTACGCTCTCATCATGGCCTCCTCCGTGGCCCGGATGCCGATCTCCGGAAAGTGGCTCGAACCAGTCCGAGTCTCCAACTCCGCCGCCCTTGGCCGCTGCTCCTTCAACCCTTCTCACCTCCGCAAGATCGTCGTCCCTCAGCAGAAAACCACAGATGTGCATTCCTCCTCCTCCTCCGACCGGTCTGAGGAGGACGGGGGGTCGCCGGGGATTCTAGAGCGGTGGGCGTCGTTGCAGGTGCGAGAGCTGGCCAGGACCCTCGACCGGCAGACCCGCGAGGCTGAAATCTCGGCGTTGGCCACCGCCGCTCCGCCTGTCTCCGCCCGCGCCCAATCCTTTCTCCGCGAGGCTTCTGATTCTTCTTCGGCCGGCACTGCTGCAGTCGCTGCTGTTGACCTTCCTAGCAGCGTCCGGGCGTCGACGCTGATACAGATGTGGAGGGATTTGGAGGCCGACGCAGGGTTCAGTCCCAAGAACAGACCGGAGAACAGCAGCAACGATGCCGATAATGCCACCCCCGCTGCTACTTCCTCGTCATCGGATGAGCTTTCCAGCGATTACTCCGGGGACTCGGATTCTGACATCGCAGCCACGAATTGTTCTTTATTGAGGGAGAGGAAGGGTCGGGTAGAGAACATCGTGAGGATGCTGAGTTCTGGAGACAGGACACGCGCCGCCGCCTCGTCATTGAATTCCAAGAACAAGCAATTCCCTCGAAAGACCTCAAGTGATCAGCGATCCATTGAAGATTTTGTTGCAAGAATGGAACAGGAAAGGCGGAGCGAGCTTGTAGCATTGAATGAGCATCGTTGCGTCTCTCAGTTCCAGCATCAGGTAATCTGCAACTGAAAAACCAACGAATTCATTCTCGATCTTAATCTCATCCTGAAAGAAGAAAAACTTTAGGAAATACATTTTTAATTTCTAAACTGAATTTTATGAATTAGAACAATACAAATTCTCATTAATTTCTTATCATGTTGAGAGTGTGATGTTGAATGTACACTCTCAATATAAATATACATTAAAGAACTTATTGACTGACAATTGACATCTTTTTCTTCATGTTCATCTTTGTAGCCAATATATGGTCTCACTAAACATTTAACACCAAAGGAGTCTGATGAGTTGCATAGACGAACAGCAATCGCGCATTCCAGGTAAAAACAAGGATGCTACACTTGACAGTTGATTTGGTTCTGTTAGATATATGACGACTATCATAGTATTGGATGTGTTGTACTTTGCACGGATGTTGAAACCACCTCTTGTGTTGTTTGAAAACCAATTCTGCTTTTAATTTGCCATGAATTGTGATACTAAGGTTCCAAGCCATTAGAATGTTTCTTTGTAGTTGTGAGTTATTAAGCCTATAATCTCTTCTGTTTTGAACAAGTTCTATAACCTTCATTTGCTTAGTTCTGTGTTTCAATTTAAGACCTGCTTAATCATTTTGTGGTAGGAGGAAGCAATTTGTCGAGAAAAAGTGCAGTGTTCAGGTTGAGTTTCCTGTGGATGTTGAAGCTTCAAACTATGCACATTTTACTAGTCAGTTTACTGCTAAGAGATATGATTCAGAAAGCACATATCGTAACACAAACTCATCGTGGGAAGGAAATCATAACAAGATGGAATCATGGGATGAAAGAAATTTGTGGATGAGTAACCTTGATTTGCAAAATATGGCAGACTTGTTACCTTCAAATGGTTGGGACGGTGAGGTGATTACCGAGCAAGGAGAATCATACTTGCAGCAAAATGTTAGTAGATGGATACATCAGCCCTCCAGTTCATGGAGACAATTTACAGTCAGAAGGCAACCAATGTGCGTTGGATTCTTTCAGAAATTTGCCGATAATGTTGAGATTATGGAGCTTTACGAAAGGTAATCTTGTTTATATTTGTTTATAACATAAAGTTGATGTTTTCTCCTTGTGTGTGTGTGTGTGTCTTATCTGATTGAATTTTAGTATATTCTTCACTTACATGGCTTAATGACTCGGCGATGATAATGATTAGTTAGCATTGTTTAGTACTTTAATTCTAGAGTTCTGAACGTTTTGCTTAATCATCTCTTGCTCATTTTTCTCCAGGAGAAGAGTCTCGACTTCCCTTGATAGCGATTTCTGCAGCAAGTTAAACACAGTTGTCTTATCATTGTTAGACAGACAAATGAAATGCTGTTTCGATGAAGACCTAACTGTAAATGATGAAGACCATCCATTTTGGCAACAAAAGGATGAGTATCACAATAGTTATAAGCAAGTTGTCGATATCCCATCGTCATGTGTTACTCTGCAAAACGAAACCATGTGCCACTCAGAGCATCAAAAGCATGTTTCATCCCCTAGCCAATCATATAAAAAAGTATCAAGAAGTTCTATTTTCTTCTTTTAATTCCCTAGATAACAAAATTTGATGATACAATGATATTGATATATTTGTTTGCAACATGGCAGGATGCAGAATTCATGCATGAACTGAGAAGCGGCATGACTCAGATACATGAAGAACTTCATGAACTTCGCAAGTCAGTCACGAGTTGCATGGAGAAGCAAGTTGAATTACACGACTTCATCAAACAAGATATTTTAGAAGTGATTAAGCAATCAAGTGAGTACTTCTTATTCTACTCTTTATGGAATAAGTTCCAAATCTTGATGATTTTTATCAATTTTGATCAGTTCTAATATAGATCCAGCTGAGAATATCTTGATTGGTTCATCAGCAATGGTATGAATAAGAGGCAGATGCTGTATATCTTCTTCGATACACAAGCCCACTCACATTGTTATATAGGTATTTCCTTTGTAATTGAGCTATCGACGAGCCATCTTGATTCCAAACTAACGTTGTTATCTTCAGGTGTGAGCATGGGTGCCTGTGTTAAGTGTGTTGCCGAGCTACAACGAAGGCAGCAGAAGATGCCCAATCTGTAGCATATCTTATTGCTAGCCCAGACTGATGGAGCAATAGCTTGAAGATATATAAAAGGCTACAAACATTTCTTAGAATAGCAAACCCTTATTAGAGAGACTCCGTCAAATAGCATTGGGATTTAGATTAGATATCTAGTTGAGATTGTATATAATGAGAAAGTATAGAATTGTCCTTCGACAACGAACTGTATTGCTTATCAGAAATATTTCTTGTCCTTTCTGGAGTAAAAGAAAATGTATCCAAAAATTGTACGACGGAGTATCTATATTTCATTGTCTATTAAAAATTGACGTTTTTATTACGTCCGCTGACATATTGAAGAGTAGGAAAAGATATGACCTTTGCCGCTGCTCAGCGAATCATCCCCTCTTACGCCGCCGCTCTGGACGCCTTCTCGGCAGACCGTAACCTCCCCGCCCTCCGTCGTGTCCACTCTCGCCTCCTCGTCCTTGGTCTCGCCCGCCACCGCTTCCTCCGCTCCAAGCTCTGCGCCGCCTACGCAAGTTGCTCTCGCCTCGCCGACGCCCGCCGCCTCCTTCGCCTCTGCCCCCGCCCCTCTACCTTCCTCTTCAACTCCCTCCTCCGCGCCGAGACCCCACGCACCGCCCTACTCCTTTTCTGCCATATGGTTTCCCACCGGTCCCCTGCTCCGGACGGCGCCTCCTTCGCCTCCGCCCTCCGCCACACCGCCGCCTTCCCCTCTCTCCGCCTTGGATGCACCATTCATGCCGTCGCTATAACCGCCGGGATCTTCTTGGACCCTGACCCTCTCGTTCGCAACTCACTCATCACCATGTATTCCAAATGCGGCGATCTCGCTTCCGCCCGCAGAGTGTTCGACCGAATGTCCCGCAGGAGCGTCGCTTCGTGGACCGCCATGATCTCTTTGTGCGGTGCCCACGGGCGGGCGCCAGACGCAGTGGCTCTGTTCGGAGGGATGGTGGAGGAGATAGGGGAAGCAGGGTTGGACGGGCCAGCAATGACGGCTGTGCTTGCGGCATGCGCGAAAGGCGGGCCAGCGGAGGCGGAGTTTGGGCGGCGGGTGTTCGAGATGATGAAGAACGGACGGCTGGGCGGGGTGCTGCCGGGGGTGGAGCATTACACTTGCATGGTGGATCTGTTTGGGCGGGCAGGACGCGTGGAGGAAGCGGAGACTTTGATCGAGGAGATGGACGGGGAGCCCGACGAGGCGATGTGGGCTGCCCTCCTCGGCGCTTGTAGGGAGCATGGCCGGCTCGACGTGGCGGAGCGGGTGGCCGACCACGTCTACGGTGGCTTCAGATCAGTCCCATTTCTAATTTCTCCAACACTCCCCAAACATTCGGCTGCAAAGATAAAGAATAAAAAGTAATGTTGTAATAATTAATCAAAATCCTTCAAATGTCGCCGTTTATTTATTGTCTTATTTGTGATGGTTTTTTAAAGTAAATTGCTGCTTATCCTTGTATTTAATGGGGAACAGGATAATTTTTATTCCCAGAACTCATCATGCTCGCGATGTTCTACACTCAATTCACCCGTTTCTTTCGTTAACTCATCAAGGAAAAATAAACTCGATTATTGGCGAGGAAGAAGATGATAGCAATGTTGCACTCTTCTCCTAGCAGGACTGAACTGAACTTGGTGGCCCTTCAATTCCATCACATCTGTATCCGCATTGGAATATAAAAATCTCGCGGAAAAACAATTGAGCATGGTCAAGATCGACGACGGATTAACCTACTGGTCAAATAGACTGTCGAGTAGACAAGTCACATGAGAGTCAATTGTGCCATTTAATTAATCAAGTCGAGTCAGCTAATTATCTAACTGATGTAGATAAGTCTATCATAAATATTAAGTTCATTATGATATAGATGATATATTTAAATATGCATATAAAATATAATTAAATTGATTAAGATATAAATAAATTAATGGGAGTATTTTTTTTTCTCTTCCTCCGATTGATTCTAAGTTAACTCTCTAGAACTCTGAAAATCAAGCACAAGCCCATCTTTTAGGTTCTTGATCAGTGAGATAGCAATCTTTCACATCGCTTAATGAAGTGTAGAGAATCAAAGAGAGAGACGGTGGTGACGGAGAATCAAAGAGATTGTGGCGTTGACGGTTACTTGCTGGATGTATTCTGCATGAGGACTAGGGGAATCAAAGGCAATGGTCTAACCGGTGATGTATTTATGAAATTAGTTTTGAGTTTCTTCTCGCATCACTATTTATGGCATTGGTGATTTTTGCCACTATTTTCACTTATTTGATAAATATTATAAATTTTCTCACCATCTATATATTACTTTTATTAAAGGCACAATAAATTTTTAGATAAAAATAATTCTAAAAGACATAGTATATTTTTTACCCACAGTTTAAACTACTTTAATTTTTTTTTAATCCAATTTTGTTGACCCACTTTTTAAACCTATTTTTTATCCATTTTTTTTACACATTTTTTACCTACTTAATTTGACTCACTTTTTTTTTAGCGACTTTAATTTTATATTTTTTTGACCAACTTTAATTTTGCCCACTTTTTTTACCCATTTTTTGCCCATTTTTATTTTACCCATTTTAATTTTATTTTTTTGTTCATTTTAATTTTACCCTCTTTTTTTACCAACTTTAATTTTATCTATTTTTTTAGTCTTTTTATTTATTTATTTTACCACTTTAATTTTACCCCATTTTTTTTACCAATATTTGTTACCCACATTTTTTTTGTCCACTTTAATTTCTCTCACTTTTTTACCAACTTTAATGTAACCCACTTTTTTGACCTATTTTAATTTTACTAATTTTTTTTACCTATTTTAATTTGAATCACTTTAATTTTATCCATTTTATTTTTGATCCACTTTTTTTTATCATTTTAATTTATCTTTGTTTTGACCCACTTTAATTTTATCCAATTTTTTTTGTCACTTTTTTTTTACCCATTTGTTGCCCGCGTTAATTTTACCCCCTTTTAAAATATATTTTTATTCATTTTTTTACCACTTTAATTTTACCTACATTTTTTTACCCATTTTTTTTGTCTACTTTAATTTCAACCACTTTTTTTACCCATTTTAAGTTTACCTAATTTTTTTACCCACTTTAATTTGATCTATTTTTTTACCCATTTTTTCTACACACTTTAATTTTATCTAGTTTTTTACCCCTTTTAATATTGCTTACTTTAATTTTACCGATTTTAATTTGTTTTTACCCACTTTTAATTTTGTTCATTTTAATTAACTCGAGAGGAAAAAGAAAGTGAGAATCTTGAAAAATAATAAATTCTTAATTTGCAAATGCATATAAATTAAACAATTGCGGAAGGGAAGAGGGAGAGAATCGAGGAGACTATGCGGTGGAAGTAATAAAAAAAAAATGTAAATTTTTATGTATTAATCTGTTTAACGAGGTAATTAAAACACTTTTAAATTTCAGTTCCAACCAAGTCAAGTGTGTTACTCTTTCCTACATTAATCTGGCTCACAAGTTAATTAATGTTCCCATTTACCGATTAACGTTATCCTTCTTTTGATTTTTAAACACGCTCCACCATATTATTAGTGTCATACATTGTTTTAAAAAAATAATAATAAATAAATAAACTCATTCATATTATTAATTAGTGTCCCAGTTCTCTCGGTCATCGAGCGAGAGATGCCTTGCCTCACTAGTCACTAGAGACAAGAATCAGGAAATTTCGCTAACTGCAGGAGGAAAGGAGATGAGACTTAAAACTCCTCTGCCGCTCACGGAAGAAGAGATGAGATGAGCTTTTGACACATTTTATTTTTTTTGACCCTTTAATTTTTGTCCCACTTTAATTTTACTTACTTATTTTATTTTTACCCATTTTTTCATCCAATTTTTTTTACCTATTTTTTTGTATTCAATTTTTTGTACTCACTTTTTATCTCACTTTAATTTGACCTTTTTTTCACTTTGATTTTTTCATTTAATTTTTTACCCACTGTTTTGTTCATATTTTTACCCACTTTGTTTTTACTCATTTTTTATCCACTTTAATTTTATCTTTTTTTTTTAATCTATTTTAATTTAACCGATTTTAATTTTATCCATTTTATTTTTTTCCACTTTAATTTTATTCATTTTATTTTTGACCCACTTTTTTTTTACTCATTTCATTTTTATCCACATTAATTTTTGATCCTCTTGGATCAATTCCTCATAGATGCAAAATATTTCGGTTTTAATTCACCATCCGAAGTAGGGGAGTGGTGGGGAGTCATGTGACGAAAGAGACGAAGGGTGGAGCATGGGTCTCAGCGTGCAAGAGGGAGTTTAGGAGGAAGGTAGAGAGGCAGGTGCAGAGGCGAAGGTGACGTCGACAACCTGAGAGCTTCAAGCGGAGGAAACAAGAGGATGGCCAATGGGCGATGAATAAAAGTGGAGAAAAATATTAAAATTTTAATATATCATATATAACTATCAAAATCTATTAAATCATATTAATTTTTTTGATATATTAAAAATTTTGATATGATATTATTCTTCGATCTAGTTTCGGTCAAATATATTCTATTCTTTTAATTAAAGTCGCTCTAATTTTCGTTAGTTATCATTAACATTTATTTTTCTCTTCCATTTTGGTTGACTTCTTCCTTTTCCGTCCTTTATCATTTTTTTTGTGAAATCTTTTTTAAAGTATAATTACTAATCTATTTTAGTGTTTTAAGTCGTTTTAAGAAGTAAGTAAAGTCAAACACAGCACAGTTGCATTGGACTCAAACACAGTCCAATTACAGACCATTGGCTAACTCATGCTGGGCCTAGCCCAATCCGAAGCACGGGCTGAACTGGACTAAAGACGACAGGATTATTTTCCCACCATGCAGACCATGGGCTAACATGTTGGGCCAAGTCGCTTGTGATTTTACACCTCTTAGGCACCCGGCATCCTGAGTACATCCAAAGCACGATTTATATATAATCAAACTTTACTTCGTCCGATTAATTTTGAACTCCCTGCTCTGCCTACTAGTAAATACAATTCATACATAATCAAATTTGATTATATTATTGATCTAAAAGTTAAATTAGTCGAGCGAAAAATTAAGTAGGTCAAATTTAATTAGATACATTACAAAATATAAAAAATTCAAATGAATCACGATCGAGTAAATCTAATCATATTGATCTATTTACTTATGTAAATAATTTCACATAATAATTTAAGAAGATTAAATACACCACTATGCATTAATTATTTTAATGATACAAAATGTAAAATATAATATATTATTAAATTATATATATATATATATATATATATTGGACCACTCGTTGCAATCCATCTTGTATGTTTTTTATAATCCATGTATCCACTTTAGGTCTGATTAATCTAGAGGTGAACGGTCTTCCTCCTTATTTGTTCATTGGTTAATTTAATATTTCATTTTATTTAATTTATGGATCATTCAATTTATTTAGTTCAATTTAAATTAAGGCTTTTCAACCCAATTGAGTCTTATTTGATTTGTCTGCATGACCAAGTGATCAGGCTAAGTTAGTTCGTTCATGACTCGATTGTGCTCAATTATTTTTCTATAAGATTTTTTTATTCCTCTATTGTTGACTTACCTAGCAACGTGAGAGGCATCGAGTCATTGAGGTTGATTCAAATGTGACGAAATTGAAGGATGATCAAGGGTTCAATGCTGTTAGACTTTTAACAACATTCTATTTGCTAAAATAGTAATTTGAATCAATTTGGATATATTTAATTTTATAAAAAAATTATCAATTTATTATTAAGTAAAAAATTTATAATTAAATAAGAGTATATGCAAGTAAGAACAAAATATGATATATGAAGTGTCTACCATCGTATTAAGACATAATAATTTATTATATTTCTACTTCTTTTTTAATTATTTCACGACGTTATTGACGTCTATTAATTAAAATTCCTAGTTCATTGGCTCTCAATAATTTATTAGCAGTATATTTTATTATTATTATTTTCACTTTAATTATGTATTATCCTAAAACGAATAAAAAAAATATAATTATAAACAAATAAAGTAGAGAAATTCTATTTTCCTAAAATCTCAAGTCAATTCTCGTAGTAATTAAGAGTTACAATATACGAATCTCGTAGTAATTTTAATTATGTATACATTTTTTTTACTTAATCAAATTGTGTTATGAATGGATACTAGAATTAAATATATTATTGTTGGTTGTGTGATTTAAATTTTTATATTGATTCTTAGATAATTTTAGAAACATATCGCTATATATTTATGTTGGTTTTTATTATTATTATTATTATTATTTAAAATTTTAAACCGAGCAATTAAAATATTTTTTATTTTGAATTTAATTAGTAAATGACGAAAGATCTTATAATGTATGATAAAGACAAACAATAATATCTATGAATCACAAAGTCAATTATTCTCTTTATTTTTTTCAAAGAAAATAATCATTTTTTAATTATCATGTGATGAAATATTTATTATGCCTAACGGCACGTGGCTGTGGAGGCCGCGGTTCACGGTTACAGGTAGCGATTTGCAGCCATTGCAGGCCGCTCATTCTTTCCTTTATTCTCAGGTTTATTTATATATATATATATTCTTATCGTTTACTTAGAACATATTAATAATTAATACATAAAATATTATTATTAAATATCATAAGATTAAAATCAAATATTAACTAATAATTAATTTTTTTAATCTATTTTTATATATTAATCATTATTCAAATTAATAATTATTCATAATTTATTATTTTGATATTAATCCTAAAATAAATTATTAAAAATATTAAAAATAAATATTTTATGATTTACCAACGTATATATTTCTTATCCGTAATTAAACAGATATCAAGTCCGGCAGATAACAGATGATATATCTTTCTCAGAGTCAAATCAACAAAATTTGGGTTTTCATATTTTATAATTTTAATTAAATAACTGAGACATATTAAAAATAAAAAAGGACATTTTGCTTTTATCCTATAAAATAAAATTATCAGTTCACATATATGTATCATCATAGATTTCAATTTATATACTAGTTTTTTCAACTTAAAAAAATAATAAATTCACAAAAAAATAATGCATAGATAAATATTTTATAGAACATTATCTCCACACATGCATATATGGATAAAACTAAAATAAAGCATTATTAACTAATTATCCGAAGAAGTAAATACCTAATTCCACATTAGCAAGCTAAATCTTTTAAGGAGGATTGCATTCTTAAGACTATTTTAACAACAATTAAAAAGAGATAATGACTGCAATTGATGAGTACGCTCAAGGTTGAGTACTCCAACACCAGTCTCGCCTTATATGACAACAATAGGAGGAATTTTTTTGAGAATTCTTCCTTCTGTTGATGAAGGAGACATTAAAAATAAACTCATAAAAAGTAAATAAAAAGAACAACAATGAATAGTTTCATTCCGTAATGTAATATAATCGAAGGAGGATGGTAAATTTTTAACTTTATCTCTCAAGTCATTATATAGGCAGTGAGAGATAGCAATTTGCGTAATTTGTCACTTATGATCTCGATGGTTAGAAATATAATTAAAATTTTATATTAAAAATATTAAAAAAATCATTGATTTAAAAAAAAAATATTTTTCAATTTATATAAATAAATATCTCTCAATTTATATAAGATCTGTTAGGTAGAATTTAAAAATAAATTTATAAAATATTAATTTTAAAATAATAATATTATAATATTATAAAAATATCTTTGGTCGTCGATTACATGAATTAAATAAAAGATAATAGTTTGATCATCCTGTCATTAGCTAGCTGTATTAATGCTCTTTGACAACGTTGACATTAGAAATCGCAGGTAATGTGGAGCATTTTCTTATAATATCCCAGATGGATGAGTAATAGCTTAAGATGTATATATATACATAAATATTATCCTATTTATCTTTTTGCGTATATCTTATGCATTAAATATATATATTTTTTAATTTTTTTTAGACAAATGATTAAGAATTTAAAATTTAGTATTTAGAATTTAAAATTTACGTTATAATATTCAAACTAAATAAATTTAAAAAATATCAAAAAATTTTTATACATAATATATACACAGAAATACGCAAGAGGTGAACAGGATAACATTTATATATATATATATATATATATATAAATAAATGTTATCCGGTTCATCTCTATGTGTGTACAAATTATAATTTTTTTATTTTTTTAGAGTAAAGTGTCACATCCGGAAAGTATACATGTCCGTCGATACAGACAATACTCCCTTGGGACAATCACAGATACAATATGGTACGAGTCCACAAAACTCAAATCAAAATACAACCATGTAAAATAGGGTACAACATCTTATATGCATATACTAGTATAAGTAACAATATTATGTATCGTATATGGGGGCAAGCTCCACCACAGGGTATACAAATAATCAAGACACCCAGCTCGTGAACTGTGGACTGCGGGAGAAACGCTCTATCATGAATGACCTCATGGGCAGTCCGAAATGTCAGGTTCCCTGTCTGTGGGAGAAATGCTTTACCACGAATGACCTCGTGGGTAAACGGGAAGTTGCTATCTAGCTATGTGTTACGAGAGAAACTCTCTATCAAAAATGGCCTCGTGGGTAGCCTAGGATATAACAATCTCTATCTGGGATAGGGTATACCAAGTAATAGCATGTCTACGATTAGCTCACACTCGAAGGGAGCCTTGATCGATAGCATACATGCATCACCGTGATGCTACAACTATCTCACACCCAAAGAGAGCCCTGATCGATAGTATACATCACCGTGATGCTATGACTAGCTCACACCCAAAGGGAGCCTTGATCGATAGCATACATGCATCATCGTGATAGTAGGAAAATAAGTAATTCTACCATCATATATGTCTATCTACACAATGTACTCAACTACTTCCATAAAAGCATACCAATCATAATACATGCCATACACGTTATAATCACAAATTAGGCATGATACTAACTAACATGATACATCACCTAAAATACACATCACATACATGTTTACATCTACAATCATAAATGTATATAATGAATCACATCATAAATTATCCTAGGTACATGTCACCCACGTGTTTACAACTACATGACATAAATGAAATGAAAACTAACATATGAATGTAAATACATGCCACACGCGTGTCTATCAACTACATGACTACATAATTATAGCATGTTCTTATTGTACACACCATACACGTGTGCACACTACAAGATATGAAAATAATAGAAACTGCATGGATATAAACAGATCAACTCAAAGTGCAAGCAGATAAGTATCAAACACAAGTAGGAATATAGCTAGAGTTAAGGTAAATTCAACTACCTAATCAAAGTATTATATTAAGCACTAAGGTCAATGTATAAAAGAGAGCAAAGGGAAGAAATACTCGTCTTTATCTGTAGAACGTCATAACTATCTTCATGGTAGGTCGTGTTGAATATCCCTGAGTCGAAACACTTGTCTTGAATCAAACCCCTATAAGATAAAACATAATCAACACCAAGATCTACCATAACTCAAGCAATAAACCCTAATCCTAAATTGATTAGGAACACCAATTAGCCTTCTACTCTATCAACAAACTTCAACCAACCCTAACTCAATAATTCCCATGAAACTAACTACTATTCATATTTAACAACTAATTACAAGTCTTTTAGAACATGAGAGCTCTCAAAATTAACATCCTAATCAAGATGATATCCATAAACCCTATTTATTAATGATTCCACAACTACAAATCAAACATCCATTTCATTTCTTGATCCAGCACATACCAAATAACCTAAACTAGATCTATGCAAGAACAATATAGCTACACAAACTAACTGATCAGAATTTAGTAGCCCAAGTTAATCCACCTCAAATCAAATAACTAAACCAATCCTTTAATCCATGTATTAAATCAACTACTAAGCATCCTGAATCAATTAATCCAAATTCGTACTAGAATCTCGATTAATCATAAGTGCATGGTGAGATCAACTTCTAACAACAATTAATCAACATAATCCACCAATTATCGGAACTTATAGCATCAATAAGGTAAAGATAATCGTTACCAAATGGTTCCTCCCTGGAAACGACTGTCGACGAAGCTAAGATGAACTGTGGTAGTAGTTGTGGCTGGTCGGTGACACTGTGCTGACCGGGATGGCATCTGCCCTGGTTAGCCAACCTTGGTCGGAGCAAATGAATTGGGGTTGCAGCTGCGATGTCGATTGGAGCATATTTGGAAAAGTCCAGAATCTCGTCGGTGACATTGGGGTAATCGAATTTGACCAAAGGAGTCAACTTGGCTGGAACAGTGGGTGGCCACGGCCTGCCCTAGCAGTGGCCGCTGTTGTTGTGTTGGCTGGGGAGATGGCCGATGATGAGGGAGACAATGTCAATCTCCAATGGGGCAAAGGAAAGGCTGGCTCCCCTCTGGTCGTAGCCCGACCTTGACTATGATGGACGACGATGGGGGTTCGCTGGCTGCAGTTTGCTGGCGTTGGCATGGCTTCGGGAGGAGATGAGGGAGAAGAGAGGGATCGGGTAGAAAGGAAGAGGAATCTAAGGGCCTATCCTCGACTAGCAATTGTGATCAGCGACGATGATCTGCTAGCTGCAGCTAGTGGTGTCGGTCGGAGAAGGAAGGGGATCGAGTGAAGGGGTCAACGATTGGGGAGGAATCAGGGAAGAAGAGAAATAGGGATAGGGAAAATAATGTAATAGACTTAGGTTTATATATATAATTTTAGGTTGATTAAATTCAACCTTAGGTTAATTAACTCAATCAACTCCTAACTTAATTGATATTTCAAATAGACAGTAAAAGTACATAACAAACTAGCAAACATCTACTGATCCATATGAATAGCAAAACAAGAGACTGTATCAACCGCAAAGAAATTTATCTCTAAGGTCAAGCATCAAGTATCAACTCATGATAAACAGGAATAGAGTCAAGATACCAAATTAATGTCCAAAATGTAAATCATGCACTAAGGTCAATCAACTAGAAGAAACAAGGTAAGAAGTACCCGCCTCAATATAACTCGTGCCGGAAGTCCTCAGATCTGACGCTCCGTCTCGAGTCCAGAGCCTATAAGTAACATTTACACAACTACTTTAGTGCTAGAACATAAATAAGAATCA
>JBBUKS010426517.1:0-18578 GCA_038050645.1 Hedychium gardnerianum
ACCGGCCTAAAATAAGCTGTCAGTAAGTAACTCAACCGGGTAACATTCCGGTTCAGTATCTACAACTAAACCGGTTTAGGGTGGAATCGTGTAATTTGAAAAGTTATTATAAGATTCCAAGTCTAAATACCCTTAATGCCCTCGCGCAGTGTGGCATCCTCCCAATTCATGCCCCTCTCTCTCCATGGCCTCCGCCTCTTCCCCGTGCCATCGCCTCCTTCCGCCCTCCTCCTCCCCTTCCCTTGACCCCTGCTCCGCCGTCGCATCCGCCTCCCACCCTCCCGATCTCCGCTTCTCCATGACTGACGATCCACCTGCCGCGCCGCCCTCCGCCGCGGACGGATCCTCCCCCCCAGAGGACGACCCTCGCTCCTCTCCGCCACCGGCCGAACCCTCGCTCCGAAAAACACGCTTTCCCCGCGCCTGCACCTCCCGATCCCACTCCGTCGCCGCCGCTGCCCGCCCCCCGCAGCCTGAGCGCCGCCCTGTGACCCGCCGGGAAAAGGAGGAGCAGCAGCAAACAGGGAGAGTGATCACGCCGCTCGTCGAGCCTCCGCTTCCGCCTCAACTTCCCCGCTGGGAGCTCCGTTCCATGTGGGAGCTTGCCTCAATCTTCAACTTCCTCTATGTTAGGCTCATCTCCTGCTGGTTAAGCTCCTCCTCTTCGACCGATATTTCTTTCTTTGCTAGATCTCTAAGGGATGCGGTTCGTTTTCCTGTTTGGTTCCCTAGGTTTTCAGACCGCTGCTGAACATTGGCGCAGAGTTCTCAGCTGAAGAGCTCGAGACGGCGCTTTTGACGCCGAGCAGCACGCTGGATGACGTGCACATGCCTTTGCTAAAGGTTCGTACTTTCTTGTTGTGATTTAAATATTGTAGCTTTAACCTTCCTTATCGACTGCTCCTAAAATTACATCTCATGTTATCTTGAAGAACCGTAAATTTTTTGCCAAGGCTAAGCAGTTGCAGTTTGATTTGCGTTTCCTGTTCTGCGAAGTTTAATGCGTGCTTCTTAAGTTGCCTGATGCTCTTCTAATGATTTTTTTTTTTCCTTTTCGATGAGTTGCTCAGTTAATGACGGTTTCTTGTTGTGAGTACCATCCTTGCTTGGAAAAACAATCTCTATTTTTGTTATATTAGTGTGTTTTTAGCGGTTACTGCTTGGCATTTCATCTTACATAGCTTACATGTCAATAACTGAGTGATTTTTAAGAGGTTAGTTAAAAATTTCACGCTGTGTATTTCTTCCCATTCATGTCAATAGGCTATCCCTCCGGTAACTCGCATGGCTCTAGGACGCACAACTTGGGTTACTGTGCTTTGCAGAAAGTTAAGAGATTGGTGGCACTGGGTACAACGACATTTTAAATTCATCTGTTAATGACATTGTAACAAAAAAACATAATGGAATAATTAAGCAAGGGTTTATCTATGCAGGTTGCTGAGGGTGAGATCCCAATTGTTGCATCCCACGGGTAAGGTTATACAACATACCAAACACAATGTTTATTCAAGTTTCTCTAGGTGATATGATTTTAGATCATTTTTTTTTCAGGACGGAAATTGAGAAATATAGAACACTTCAGCCCAGGACAAGAGTGTTGATTTTAAAAGCACTCTGTGATATCCGTGTTGAGGTGCCTCATGAACTCTATGATTATATTCTCTTACTGAAGTCTAATGTATGATCTTCATCTACTAGTTAAATAGTTCATGTTTCAATTGGTGTGGGCCTCAGTCTTGAATGCCAACCTTGAAATGTTTGCTTTTACGAAATGGCTTAGTTCGATGTTTGAATTGTTTTCATGCAGATGAATTATGTTGTATCAAAGAATTAAAGCATTATATTCTCTTAAGGCTACTTCTAGTGTTTTTGGTTGCCTTTGGTTGTTTCAAATTATAATGAGGTTTCCCCTCCCAATATCATCATTTGAATTAAAATTGACTCGCTTATAGATGAGGAGGATTTATAAACTAATAGTTCGTCAGTTCAAGTTATGCTACTATGAACACCTAACATTTTCCTACAGAGATAATTGAAATTAAATTGAAAGATGGGATTTTAGTCATAGATGACAAGGACCTATAAACTTATAGTTCCCAGTGTTCAATTTATGCTACTGTGAAACACCTAATAAAGTTTGACCATTAAATAAGTGCACTGAAACTTGCAAATTAGAAGCTGCATTAGTAAAGGTGTTCCTTTTGAAGTTTATCCTAGTTGAAAATGATTTAGACAAAATGAAAATGCCAAGTATTTCCCTCACCTTTCAAAGTACAAACTACATTATGTGATCAGGAAATGTTGTTCTCATGGCTTTCCATAGAATATACCTATTGGTAATAAGTTTATTCCACCTATTCTCTGATGATAGCTTTTTATTTATTGTTGTACTATACACTTATAAAATTAATCTTGAATCTAATTGTTATTAGTTGGGATTGAAGGAGATAAAGATTATGATCTATGTTTTCTAAATGAGTCTCCACTTAAATGAAAGTTCATGTGACAATGGGGACAACTATGGGAGTCGAGAGGTTTGGGTGCAAGAAGAATTAGGAAGGTACATGATGTTAAACAGCATGGAGAAAAATGTTTTCATTTAATAGGTGTAAGTAGGAACCTATTGTTATTGGTTAAGTTTGAGCCATCTGCCTATTCACACCACACCCAAGTCCTATTATATGTCGAATTGGGCTGGATCTTTCACCCAACCATTCCTACAGGCTGTGCTGGACGATGATACATCCCAATCCCTGAAAACATGGCCTTGATTGTGATCTAGCAGGTTGTACACAGTAGAAAGATGTGATACTAAAACCTGGATCACAATTTGAACAACACTGAAGGCTGTCATTCTGTAACTAGTATGACTGAGCTAATACAATTTATGATTTTTTTATCAACAATTATTTGTCACATAATGGAGCTAAGAGTCTTTTTTCTGTTGAACTGAGTTTTAAATTACTATTGTCTGAGTCCACATTATGCTGGCATTGAGTTGATCTTTTCCACCATGCAGCAAGAGGACATTCGGAATTTCATTGATAGTTCTTTGAAACATGGCATCCAACTCTCAGCTTTCCGTAAAGAAAGAATTGGTGGTGATTCACATGGGATTTCCTATTGGTATCATTATTATGTTTAGATTTAGAATACAATTATTGTACAAATTTAGTTGTATTATATATATAATGATTAACATTTGCAATTTCTTCATTTATTTATTTTGCAGGTATGAAGATGATCCTATTATTGGTCACAGATTATACCGTGAAATAAGACGAGTTGAGACAAAAAACACCAAGGCAAAGGGATCTTCATCAATCTCCCTTGTTTCTTTACAGTGGGAAACTGTTGCAACCAACTTAGATGAATTTCAAGAAGTATCTGTGAGTTCCTCCATTTTGGTTTCCACCTGTTGCAATATCATTTTAAGTATCTAGGTAGCATAATGCAGCCAAAAGAAAGTTATATGATCGACTAAAAAGGGGAAACTATAGAAACTGCTAATTTCTTCATCAATGTCATTTTCAAATATTTGGGTGAGAGTAAATTCATCTTCTGTTACTTCATCAAACGATAGCGTTGTACTGTTGTTAACAGTTTTCTGGTTACTGAACTCCTTTGAGCACAATTAGCTGTGGGCTGCTTTTGTGATTTTGGTTCCCAGTTAACAATCCCAAATTGTTGTTTCTTTATTTTTATGTAATTTTGAGCCTATAATGTGATCTTAGATGGTGTTCTCAACACTAAAGATGCCTCCATTTACCATTCTTCAATTATCGCAGGAAACTGTTGAATTTTTGGGGGGTTGAGGATATAACTTGATGAAATTTTGCAGTGTAGATTACATGGTGGTCTACCTATAATACATTGTGCCTACGAAAGAAGCCAGATAGTTTAACTTTAGGAGTCTAAGAGCTCTAATGCAATTTAAATGAGTGTACCTTTGTGTTATCAATGTGACTGTGATTTGAGTTTTAATCTCTCTAGGTTTATTACTTATTTAGTCACCTCCATTAGTCTCTTGCATTGAACCAGACCTCTGTCCTTTATCATTGTTTGTCTTTAAAATGTTAAAATCTGTGGTTTTATGGTTTCTTGATTCAATGGTATCATACAATTCTTTTTTATACTATATATTCAATGATATAAGTGACTGACCTAGCATTTGGTTCAATAATTTTACATTTATGTTGTATGATTAAGGGAAATTGTTTTTATTTTCATACTAAGGTTTTAAGTTTTGTTTCATGCTGCTGGAATTTGTTTGGTGGGAATTAGAAAAGTACTAATTTTGGTCACTAGGCCATCATATATTATGCCACACTACTAGTTTGTTGAAAAAGATCAGCATGTGGACTAAGTTTTAGTTACACCAAGTAACGGGTCTAATTGTGGTATCTGCTTTGTAGAATCCATACAGTGCTTCTGCCAACCGACTGACTGATCTGTATAATTTATTTGATGATTATTCCATTTTTCTCTATGTGTGTTTGATTTTATTTATATTTATTTTCAATGCTTTTTTACAGGACAAACTCTTTTCCAGTAAGAATAGAACAGAAGTCTCTCTTGGGAAGAAATTAAAAATTGACTCCCTGCCAGAGATTGAGAGAATTCACAAAGTATATGATTCTTTCCACCTTATACTTGCTTAGGGGTTGTTTGGTTAGCCATTGCTTGCAAATGCAAATGCAAATGCTGCATAGCTCTTTGGTCGCTTGCAAATGCAATTGTTGTAACCAATAGTTCTTTATGTAATATACAATGCAAGTCGATAAAGTAGTCCTAGGTACGTGATAAAATTGTTTTTATACATCAAAAAAATATTTAATATTCAACATAGTGTTGTTTGCATCTTTGTTTTTAATTATTTTAGTTTAATATAACTTCTAGGACATTATAATACCACAATTATTTGTTTGAAAATAAAGTATAATTATTATTTATATCATTCTAGTTATTTAAAACCATAGAAAAAAGTAGAAAAAACATTTCCATTATGTAATATTTTTTGTTATTTGCTAATTTAAGAACAGCATGATGACATAATGTGTATGCCATATCTATAAGACTAGCTAAAACAATATTTCTAAGAATTTTGTAGTTTTTTTTAAAAAATGAAATCATGATACCATGCTACGTGTAAGGCTGATTTATATTATTTCAACTCCTTAAATAAAAGATACCTGGCACTAAATTAAAATTTATTACCTTATTTTTATATCTTCTTTCTGTTTTTATTTTTCATATACTGTAATTTTGATTTGATTCATGTAGCTTGCAAGTGAGTTGCAGTTGTTTTTGCAGCTTTTACTGCCCAATTGCTCATAGATTCATAGCTTACAGGTCATTTGCAAATCGCAAGCAATCAGATGCTTGCGAATAGAGTAAATGCTGCAAATGCTACCTGCAGGCAACCAAATAGCCCCTTAGTTGATATATTTCGGCTGTAAATTCTCATGTATATTCTTCTCATCATTCTTCCATAATTTCTAATTTATGAAATCTTGGTTGTACCACAGAAAAAGGAGAAGCTGTTGAAAAAGCAGCACAGAGAAGCCATCCTCCTTGATAGCTTTTTTACTGCAGATGGGATTTCATCAGGCCGCTCCCTTCGTGATAGAAAACCTGTCACATATACATTTGGTAAGACCATTACAATTCTAATGATATGGTCCCTTGTCTAATGTTTTGACATTTATTTATTATGATCTAGAAAATTTCTGAGTTGCACTGATTTCTTACCTCGTCATGATATTTTTTTCCCCCTAATATTATTTGTGAGCTAATTGTTCTTCCACACCTTTTCCTATTCTATTTGATTTCAGGAAGTTGCAGGCATGACAATGAGTAGGTATCCATGAAATTTGCACTACTGAATGCCATACTCATACTTATCAAGAAGCTCATACTCTTACTCATCTTATACCTGTTATAATTGTCTATTGTTTTATCCATATAGCCATACATGGTATAGCATGTGCACCCATACCCGTAAAAATGGACAACATGATGAAACTCAACCATATTGTTTAAAAACGAGAAATTAGAAGTTTTAATAGTGTATATTACTATATTTATATATCTATTAACAAATTATTATTATTATTTTTTGAGAATCTACTTCCCAAGCCTCCAAACATAAACTTGCTTCATACCCATCATGGGTATCTACTACTTTACCTGAAGTCATTTTAAACCCATCAAGGGGTGGCCAGTCCTGATTAAACAGAACAATTAGATATTGATAACCAAACATATCCCTCTGCTTGCCATCCTAAAACTGTAGAATCTACAGAATATGTATGATTCATGGAATTATGCTTCACTTGATCCTTAGGCTTTCAAAATTGTGCAATTATTTGTGCTAGTCTAATTCTTCATTCTTTGATTAATTGGGTTTTGGAGAGGGAACACCCAAATAATTACTTATTAGATAGACGTGTTTCAATAAAGCATTAAGGCCTTACTACATTGTGGTACATCTATATTTACTTGCACTGTATTTTCATGATTTTTGAATAGGGATGAATTACCTGGTTAATAGTTATTGAGTCTAATTATCAGAGGAAGAGAAGGTGCTACCTCTGATACTAAGTAGAAACTTGGATGTCTTATTGTTATGTTTAAATAGGAATGCCGAATACACGTAACTTATTGTTCAAGGACCAGTAATTGCATCAGCTCACTACTAGCTGGTCATTTTTTCTCTAATTCCTCAAAAGTCCTTATTTGCTTGCAATATCTATGCCATTCTGGTATTGTGATCTGTCATGATTTGCTAGAGATCTTGCTTGACCTTGCAGTGGGTAAATGGTGTTGGGAATCATATTGGAAGAGCTGTTAGCTACTGATTACAAGTAATTACTCTAAATAAAAGACTCATTGGTCTGGTTAACTAGTAGTATGGATGTTCAAAGATAAGTTGAATTTTATCGTCTATATATAGTCAGCATTGGTCATGAAAAACAGTCATGGAAAAGGTTGAAACAATTCTTGGAACTAATATTTTGTTTGCTTCAATCTGAATCTGAGGAGTAGCCTATGCCACAGTATTTCACAGGTAGCTTAGATCTTGTTTCTTTTGGTGATTTAGTGTAAAACGAATTTTTGTCATACAAAATGGTTCTAATCTAAAAAGCTGATGGATTTCAGGGATACCATTCTATCCATGATTATTGTGATATGTAATTGCCTTTTCTTGTTTTTCTACATTTTTTAATCGCAAATTAATGATAGTTTCATGTTCTATTAATTTCCAGATGACTACGATCGCTCTATTAGTGAAGCTATTAAAATAACCAAGTATGTATGTCATTTCTTTGTATATGTGCCAAACATTTTGTTCATAAAACTGAACAAAAGAAATATATAGGATTCACATTAACAGTGCAAGGTTTGCATTTTATGTTTCAGGAGAAGACAAAGCTCTCCTGACAATATTGTTAAAAAACCAGTTACTGAGAAGCCTGAGTTAACAGCAAATGGTAAATGGAATGGTTCTTCTCAAATAGAACCAACTAATGATGATGACATGGAGTCTCCAAAGTCAAATGACTATGAAGAAACTGATGATGACCTGCAGGATGAGACACTTGATCACAGGTACCAATACTGTTACTCCTAGTGATTCTTTGGTATATGATAAAGCTCACCCACTTTTGCACCTTGTGACTTAGCAATAGGAGAAGGAAAAGACCACAGAGGTATTCAGAAAAGGATTTTGTGGATACTGTTTCGGATTTTGATGCAGATATGGACAGTGACGACGACATAGTAGGAGAAGCAGTATATGATGAGGAATATTTGAGAAGTAGAAAACAGCGAAAGGTATCTAGTGGTTCGGAAGGCGATGAGGAGTATCGATGGGAGGAGGAAAATGCAGAAGATGAGGAGGAAGAAGAGGAATATTCTTTAAGTACTAGCGAAGATATGGATGGGAAACAATGTAATAAAACTTTTCCAAGTCGAACTAGGCAAGACAAAAAATTGAGGTCAGTTGATGAACTCCAGACAGGCCTAAGACGCAGTAAGCGAGCAGTGCGATCACGCATAAATTACCGACAGTATGAACTTTCTGACACAGATACAGGTTCAGGGCAGCCAGGCAAATCAAATGGAACCGATGCAAATTCCAATGCATCTGGTGATCTAGAACTTTCAACAGCAAGTCAAGATTCGCACGAAGTCGACAGTGAAGAAATAGCAAATAACAAAATAACTTCAGATCATAATGAGGCTGGAGATGAAGAGAAACAAGCAGTAGAAAAGATGTACAATAATGTACAGGAGAACGGTGTCCAAAGAATGAGATTCCTGGACCTGAATGAACTTGCCCCAGGAACAGGTCTTGATGATGGCCCTACAACCAAAGATGAAGATGAGCATAACTTCTAGGCAGTATGCTAATGAACAGGTTGGTTGTCGTACTCGACCATATCTCATCATATTGTTTTGATATCAGTCCGTGCAAATGGGTGATCCAATTCTACGCCTATCAATTCTCACAAGGTAAAGGTTGGTAGTGGGGATAGTTTATTAGCTATCTCATTCTGCTCCTAATTTGGGACTGGAAATCAAGACATGTAGATGGGATGCTCAGACTCATCGATGCCTGAGTTTCAGCTTCCCTAGTTGATGGAAATTTCTGAGGAAGGAATTCATTGTACAACATGTTTCATGTACCATAGCAGATAAGCTGACAGGTTCATATTTCATTGTTGCCTTCTTTGCCATGTAGCCGCACTAATGTTAAACATCACCTTAGAGGATATTAATCCTTGTAGCAATTTTAATGAAAAAAATAGTCCATGTGGCTAGATCTCAACTTGTTGCGTACAATTGAGTATATTTCAATTATCGTCATGCCTTGAATCTAGTCTCAAATTCAAGCATAGATATGATTCTCTTCTTTATCTGATCGTTGTGATTTTCTTGTGACATTTAGATTGTTTTCTAAAAGTGTGTCAAGCTTTCATTAATAGGGAAACTCCTGAGCCCAATGAAACATCTAGTTCGCCACCTCACAGGTATTGACAAAGATCAACTATGATTATCTTTTTGTTTTTTAATGGAAAATGATTCATCCATATGTTTGTATGATCAGTGCTAGAATGTGGATCTTCTATCATTGAGGAAAGAAATCATGGGATTATCATGACGGTTAGAGGTGGCGACTCACTTATCTCTTTGCTTTAATTTTGTGCAGTTTCCCTCTATAAGGTTGTATTTGGGAAATTATTGTAACCTTTATTTGGGAATTCATTGTAGATTCCCTTGGTCCTTTGTGAATTGTGATGCTGTAAGGAACAAGTATCATTGTGATAACATTTGAGCATGGTGAATTTTAGGTTGGTTGCCCAGGCCCAGCACCATCACCTAGGCACCACATTACATTTACAGCTACTCTAGTCCTAGAGGAGAAAACAAGGAAATGGAGTCTAAATGTCCATGAAGGCTTAAATTTCAATCTCAAGGATCATGGCCATTTGGAAAGGTAAGGGTGGGGCTTAAGACACTTTTAGATGAATCATCTCACATAGAATATGTGGTACCTATGGAACGATCATTCCACCATTGATTCCTCGTATTGCAAGGACTCATTGTCTTGAGAGATCAAGGAGGCAAAGATCCTTTCTTCCTCTAGACAATGTGCCATAGAGTTGTATGGTAGGCACACAACATGTGGTAGCGATAAAGACTCGTATGTGCTAACATCCGAGGATGTTTCACATCATTTTGCACTACACATACTCGACCATCATCAAAGAGCTAGACTAACAATAATTCTTTGGTTTGTTTGTAGGGTTCATTTGTTTGTTACACAATTTGCACATCTTGTTTGTGGAAAGGTCATGATGAAGCTTGTTGTTCACCTTCTTTGCCTGCTACCATAACTCTATCTTTTGCACCATATGTAAATTTGTCCATCTAAGATCGCTATATAAGATCTAAAGTAAAATATAATTTGCATACCTAAAACAATAACTATTTTCCGTGACCTATACCTTCCTTATCTTTCTCTCAATTATTTGATTATTCTCTTTCTCCTTTCTTCTTTGATGATAATCTTGTTGGTAAAACACAATGCTGATTGGGAAGAGCCACTTGTGTTACACAAGGAGCTGCCGCTTCTCCGGCGACTCCATACACAAAATTTGAGGGGGAAAGATTGCAACTGGGCAACAAGCTTACCTATGTCATTCTCACTAGCAGTGGAAGTTACATCCTGGATGAAGTAGAACAGTTAACAATCCAGTTGATAAAGGGAATGATTGAACAACCTATATGATATGTTATGCAAAAGGATAGTGTAGCCATTGTCATGCAATTAGCTTAGCTGTTTGCTTCTGTGAAAATTTATATGTATACCGAAAAGTTATGTGCAAATGCATGACATCTAGTTTTGTTGCCAGCTAGAAATTTGTTCTTCAAATTAAATAGCAATGCCTGTAGATTGGCATGCGTCAACAAGAATGCTACTTATTGGATTCTTCTACCATACTAATAATTTCTTATTCTCATTCACTACTACTATACTCTTGTAACGCATGTTCATTAATTTCTTTCACTTAATAGATGCATTTAAGGCCCTCTTTAATTTTTCAAATTTTTGTTTAAATGTACTTTTTCTTGGGAAATTGGTTCAAATAAGTTCCTTATATATGTAAGATATTTCTGAAATGATAAGAATAAAAGAATATATACTTTTTATTTATATTTGATATCTAAAATTAATGCCACGGGTTATCGACTTGACTTGTATATATACACAAGTCTTTAAATCACTGATAATGAAGAACATAGTACTCGATTCAATGCCCTTTCTTCTCTAGTTTATTTCGAGTATGAAATGGATTATCATACACCAAGTTACATTGCAACAATTGAAGGAATAGACTGAAGAAATCTTTCTTTTGCTCTCCATGTAAAACTTCATTGAATTTGTGGTATTTGTAAAACTGAAATAATTAAAGTTTCAGTTGTCATATGCAAGGAAGACTTAGCTGAGAAGTTTATGGTATATGCATTATTGTTGGATTTTCCATGCTGATTTTTACAGAAAAAAGGCAGGAATTTGCATCACTTCAACTGCCCCACAATAGAGACAGCAAGACTTATCATGCACAATTCTGTTCAAGTCTCTCAAAGCAGAAAAGTTGCAACAGTTGAACTGCTCCACAACAGAGGTACTAATTGATTCATATATAGTTTTATTAAATATTTACAACCACAACTGCTGCCAATAACTTGATTAATTCTTCACATTTCAGTAACAGCATGATTAGCTGATGAATATTATGGATGGGTCGCAGCAACACTCATCAATCAGACAACAACAGCACAAGGCGGCAAGGCTGCAAGCCAAGCCAACACAATCACAAATAATAAACAACATCGAAGTTTATTAAGGGGAAATGAAATAGGAGAAAGGTGGAGATGCAGACCATCCTTCAAGAAAGCCAAGCTCTCTTCTTGGTGGTGGTGGAGCAGCATATTGTGGTGGAGCCATCACAGGTGGCCCTTGGTAATATCCTTTCAGAGAAAGAAAAACTATATATATCAGAATTCGCTGAGTCTTAATATGTATCTGTAACTACGTAGTGTTTACTATTCAGGTGAGTATTGCTCACAGTGTGTTTTACTTCATGTCGACCTGCAAGAAGTTTAACTGAATGAATAAGGAGAGGAAGTTGGATCAACCATACCTTGAGCTGGATAAGGATAGGCATACTTTGGGCCATTCATGGCAGAGAAGTGGGAGAGGCTTTGAGAGAGCTACAAGAATGAAATGAAACACAGGAAGGAGAGTGGAGAGTGGATTGATTTATAGAGAAGACAGATTGACTTTTGAGTTTATTGAGAAAGAGATCAAGAACCTTTGAGAAGCTACCAAGAATAAGATTCTAAGCCACTTTTTTTTTTTAATAGAAAAAGTTGGGTGTGTTATGATTTGCGATCTGTTAATTTATTTAAAATAATAATTAATTAATTAATCTCAAAACTAAGAGCATATCCAATATCTTATGGCAAGCATTTCTTGTTTTAGGGGAAATAAATAATCCAAACACCTCATAAAATGAATGACCATCAGTTAAAATTGTTTAGTTAAAAGCTGTTATATAACAATTCTAAAATTATTGCATAGTTATTTTTATTTTTTTTAAAATTTAAATAGATAAATACATCGTAAAAGACTATTTCAATTTACATATAATTTTAAAATGATCAAAGAATTCAAAATACTCAGATGCAATAATTTTGGCTAAAATTATTATATGATTATTTTTTTAATCAAATTTTGAATTTAAAAAGATAGATGCATAGTAGGAGATTGAAGTCCACTTTGCTTAAAGTGTTGTTATATATTTATTTTCTTTTTAAATATGAATAAAAAATATTTTCTAGGAGGCTATTGAATCGTATCCATGATTTCAAACTAATCAAATAATAAAAAAATAAACATGACAGTTTTAATCAAAATTACTAAATATTTTTTTTAACATGAATAGATAGATGCAATATAGGAGTTCATGGGAGTCCACTCATATTTCAAATTGATCTTAAAAATGATAAACATGTTATAGGTACATGGTCATTTTCTCCTCGAATTTTAAATAGTTAAAAAGTCATTGAAATCCACATGGATCTGAACACAACAATATCATGTATTCTTTATAATTTATCATCAATCAACAGACTTGCCAATTCTGAAGCTGAACAACAAAAAGAAAAGGCAAAAGGGAAAAGGGAACAGGGAACAGGGCAGTAAAAGACCATTCCAACGAGCTAGAGCATGATCAGAAGACGAGTATCGACGAGGGGCCGGAGCAACATCCATCCAAGAGGCAGCAAAAACACAATAAAGAGACGCTGCATATATAGTCAAATCAACATATATATCAACGATAAATGCAAACTTAAATCTATGATTCTTCTTCTTCTTCTTCTTCTGTGATTTCCTTCCAGATCAAATTAAGTGTTCTGATACAAATAGGAAAACTAGAGGTGAAGGTACCAACCATCGTTCAAGAAACCTGGAAGTTTTTCCTGGTGCCGGAGCAGCAGCATAGTGTGGGCGAGGAGCCATCACAGGCGGCCCTTCATGATCATTATATCACATAATGAAACCAAACACAAGAGAAGTACTGGCTCTATAAGTGATCGATACCCAAACATGAAGAGCAGTAATTAAGTTGATACTGCACCTTCAGCTGTGTCGCCCTTTGGGCTACTCATGGCAGAGCTTTTGGAGAAGCTTTCACAGGACAGGACAGGACAGGGCAGGACTCAGGAGGGGGAAATGAAGAGAGCTTTGGTTGGTACGTACAGAGACAGATATGGATGAGGGGATTGATTAAATACTAATCCAGTTCAAGATTTTTAATTCTATACCTAAAATTAATTTAAAATCAATTCGAGATATTTTGTTTTGTTTAGTTTTTATAAATATTTTTTTGAAGTTTTTATTAGAATAGACTGAATCTAATGGGTTGGTTTGGAGAGGTGTGCGTCTCAGTCGACATTAACTGTTCGGGGCACTGCCTTTATGCCCCTTGGACTGATTTGTGGATGAGATTTTACTACATTATTATTGAATTATTTGCTTGAGTTTATCTTGAAGGCTTATTTATTTATTTATTTATTTATTGAAAAAAAATATTTTTATAATTTAAGTATTTGCGTCTTTGGTTAATTAATTTCGGAGATGGCATCCGATCCCATAGTTGATCCATAAAAAAGCAAACTAAGTGAAGTGGGTCAAATCAATTCAAACAAACCAAGTAAACTGAGTAAGACAAGTCAGTTGATTCAAATGGATTGACCAATTCAAATGAGTCTTTGAGTTTGAATGGGTTAGTGAGTCTGATTGGACGAGTTAGTTTGGGTAAGTCAAACAAGTTAAATAATTCAGATGTTGTAGTTGTAGTTGGGTGAGCTAGATAGGTCATTTATTTCGAGTGGTCCAAAATGGGACAGTCAAGTGATTGGATAGAACAAGTCTTGCTCAATCAATTTAGTTAAATATTTTAATAAATATTCTCAGGTTTAAATATTTTTAGTGAGATCTTAAGTGTCCATAGAAAATCTTTACCGTTTAGAAATATTAGAAAAAGGAATTAAGGTAATGAAAAAGTGCCAACCATTATGCTAAATTAATTAATAATCTTAATTAATCTATCGTAACCTTTAATTAATCTATCGTAACTTTGCGATGAAACATTTTTGTCACAAAATTCGTCTCAAAATTCAAAAAATTTCAACAGAACGTCCCTATTTCTTCCATTATATCATATAATACATATAATTAAACACCTTTTCAAATAATCAAATACACAACATATACAAAACCAACACCAACATATACAACATATACAACAAATACCAAATCTTCATACAAATAATATACACAACAAATAAAAAATTCAAACTCACATACAAACACATCATCATATCCATAACAAATTCAGATCCAAGATTCTTCCCGTTTAACAAATCAAAACATATTCCATAAACAAACGGTCTCAAAAGGATAGATAGAGGAATACAAAAAGAGATTAAATCATCCTCTTCTTCCTCTATAGTCACTTCCTTTTTCTTTTTCCATACTTTCTTTTCTTCTTTTCCTACATCAGAAAACAAACAAATATAATTATTAACTATGATAAACATGATGATGAAACATGTATTAACTAAGCACGTAATTATTCATTTCAAGTAATATTATAATAAAATTTCAATTTTATTTAAAAATTGAGCATGAAATACCTATATAGATAGTCAATCAAAACATGATAATACATATACATGTATGATAAACATCCTAAGATCATAAGATATCCCTAAATATTATCAAACAACTAAATTATATTTTTAGAATCTCTTGATTTCAGAAAATTATAATTTAACATGTTGAAAATGATGAAAATAATCCCACGCTGATATTATAATTGACATAAAACAATTTAATCATCAAGAAGAATTTAAAAAATATCATTTGAAATCTCAATCTTAGAGTGGTCTAGTTTTGTTATTTTAGTCGACTAATTATATATTCAAATTGACAATATCAAGTATCAACCGACTTAATCAAGTCATAGTTTACTAGATGGTAAAATGATTTGTAATACAATTATGAAATAGAGATTAAAAAAGAATGTAGAGGAAACTGAGAGACCTTAAGATGAAATTAAACACTTACTTCTTTCGATGACATTTATTTTCAATTTTCACCATCTTTCTTTACTTCACCAACCCTATTTCAAATAAATTAAGAGACTAATCAATAATAAAATATGAAGGAAAAAAAATTCATTTATAAATAACTAATATCCAAAAATAAAATAAATGATCATGAAATAACTTCCATACACAACAATCAAGTAGAACCACCACCACCACCACCACCACCACCACCACCACCACCATCAGTCATATCACCGGGAGGAGCAACGGGAGAAGCAGATTCATTGTTCTTTTGCACTAATAAGTCCTTTAAATAACTAACTTGTTGTTTTAATGCATTTATTTCAGCCCTTACTGCTGGTGGGGTTGAAGAAGATATACTAGGGACTCTATAATTTTTGCTCAAAGAACCCATGTCAACTATTCTTCTCCCTTTCGATTCACCAATAGCCTAATCCATAGACTCGTAGCATTACCAACAGAAGGCTCAGATTTGTCATTTTCATCACTAGCACCCAAACATCTATGTGCTAGCTCATCATATCTCTCCTATATTGTCATGAGAAAAATTAAAATAAATTTCAAATAACATTATATATTTGCAATAAAAAATATTAAATCAATCTTTAAAGAAAGGAATAAGAATGAGTGTAAAGAATTGAAAATTTTGAAATTAGAAGCCTTTATTGCTTTGGCCCTCTCCCCACTCCATGACTTATCCTTTTTTTGGAATGTCCGAGTGAAAGTGTCTACGAATAATGACTCGCTCCCCATTTTTTTTTTCTAAAAAAATACGGTTAGAAATAATGAAATAGTGTGAAATATATTAAAAAATTCAAATTTGAAAAAATTTATCAATCTTGCTCTATGTTCATCTATATTTATTGAGCGTCTTGCATAAGTCGTAGACTATTCTCCAGAATTAAAAGTTTGATTTGATTTATTATGTTGACCCCTTTGTCTGTTATCCTTAGATTTTCAAACTAGAGAATGCTGTCCCAATTCTCCTCGATGATGCAGTTATGCTTTCCCCCTTGTTTTCGCATGATTTAGTACGTGGCGGATGTGATTGTCATATTTTTTCTTAAAAATTCTCTTAATTTTTAATTCTTTAACCGGGTCCCAAGTGAATCGCACTGCAATGGAAAAAAAAGCAAATGATTAGATTAACTTTAATTTCTTATATAAACTTAATTAGTGGGATAACTTACCTTGAACTTGTTCCACTAGAGCTATTTTATTTCTTCATTAGTGCTTATATATGTCATTGAAGCTCCTCCCCAATGGTTATTTACTATTTTATTCAACTCGTGAATAACATGTACATAATTGTTAAATCTATCATAAAATTATAAACAAACAATGTTAAATAAATAAATTAGTTGAAAAATTAAATAATTTTATATAAAAAATAAACAATACATGCAAAATTTAAAACTTTAGTACTTACGATTCTCCGCAAGAAGCTATTGACTCTCGATTGTCTTCCCTCTTAGCAACAGATTGTTGGGGCGAAGGGACTGGTGAAGGGACTGATGGTGAAACTACTACAACTGAGGGGGGGGGGGCAAAGGTACTGGTGAAGCTCCTGCAACTGAAGGGGGGCCGAAGGTAAGCCGGGTGTTGAAGCAGACTGCTCTCCACGTGTACTCTGTCTATGCTCACCACGTCGAAAGTATCAAACATAATATTTAGTAAAAAGTAAAATAAAAATTAGATGCAAAACATGAAAAAACTTATCATCTTTAATATTAGATCAGAGAGCACGGTAAACACTAAGTCCACGCCAAATAGAGCCCTGCACAAACAAAACAAAACACTCATCATAATAAGCCTGGCAAGAGAATTAACACTTAGATTTGCATTAACTATGTAATAAACTTATAAGGGACATTTCATCAAACATGTGACATGCATCATTCAATTCCAAACAAATATATGAAATCCTAATCATGGGAACCAAGTTAATTCAAGCATTCAATAAGAATTCAACACACAAATGGATTAAAGTAATACATCACAAACCAACAACCAAATGACAAGATTAACTCAAAGAAATATTTGGGGAAATTCATGCCTTGCAAGCAACATTCAATTGAAACCTAATGTAGGAAATCACATGCAACTTGGCTCAATCAACACATTCACACATCAAAGAAGCAATCAACACATTGAAGAAATTACTGTTGGATTCTTGAAGGGTTGTTATGGAGCTGATCTTGGAGATGGCTAGCCGAACTCAAAGAGTGTCCGAGCTGGCTGCTGGCCAAGCTCGCTATCAGTCGAGCTCCGCAGCCGATCGAGCTTGCTTCTAGCCAAGCTCCGCGGCTAGGCGAGCTCACTGCTGGTCAAGCACACGGTCGGCCAATCTCACTGCCAACCAAGCTCCGCGGCCATATGAGCTCCCTGCCGATCGAGCACAAGGTCGGGCGAACTCACTATCAGCCGAGCACGCGGCCGAGTGAGCTCGCTATCGACCGAGCACGCTGTCATCCGACCACGCGGCCGGTCGAGCTTGCTGCCAACTGAGACAAACAAGAATGAAAAGGGTCCAATGAGGGGAGGGGAAGGTCGGGGGAAGGATAGATAGTACTTGTGGTCGGCGTGCGTGCTTTTGGTGTGTTGTAGACGACGAGATCACCGGAGGCACCGAAAGAGGGAAGAGGAAGAGGGAGAAGAAAAAGATTCGGGATTAGGATTTGGGGATCAACATTTCGAGATTTTAAACTTATTTGTCGACAAATTTGTGTTTTCATTGCCAAATTGACGACGAACGAATTCGTCGCTAAACTTTATATTTATAAAATTATTATTTTTTCTAGAATTGTATTTTAAAAATTAAAATCTATAAAAAATTGAAAATTTAATTTTCAAAAAATATCTATAATCTAAAAACTTTAAAAAATTAAAATAATTTAATTTTCCAAAAATATATTTTAAAAATTGAAAATTTAAATTTAAAAAAAATATAAAAAATAACTATCATTTAATTTTTAAAAATGTATAAAATAAACTAACTAATACACATAATACAATAACAAAATTTATATCTAACCTATAATATTGAAGATTATAAAAATACTTTTATCTCCAAATTTACTGACGAATCCGGATTTCGTCGGCAAACTTGAAATTTATAATGAAATTAATTTTCCAAATAAAAAATTTAAATTTAAAAAAATCTCAAAAATTTGAAAAAATTATTTTAAAAAAAATTTAAAAACCAATTTTATAAAACACATAATACCTATAGAAAAAAATATATCTAACATATAATATTGGAGATTATAAAAATATTTTTATATATAATTATATTAATAAAAAAATATTATATTTTAATTACAAATATAATTTTTTTAATTAAAATTTCAAGTTTCAACAAA
>JBBUKS010426625.1:0-39673 GCA_038050645.1 Hedychium gardnerianum
ATATATGTAATGACATAAGTGAGCTAAAGAATAGTAGATGATTAGATAATCAATTAGCTTCCTATACGTGGCATTGTCATCTTAGCCATATAAGTAAGAAACGCGTGTCTGAATTACACAAGTATGAAATTTTGGAACCATTTGAATTAGATTCATTTGATACATGTAATTCATGCTTAAAAGGCAAGATGACTAAGTTACTTTTTACGGGAAAAGATGAACAAAAGAATGACATATTAGGCCTTACATACCGATGTATGTGGACCCACGTCAACTCATGCACGTGGAAATTATAGCTACTTTATCACCTTCATAAATGATCACTCATGATTTGGGTATATGTATCTATTGAGATACAAGTCTGAAGTCTTTGAAGAATTCAAAGAATTTAGACATGAAGTAGAGAAACAACTTAACAAAAGTATTAAAATACTTTGATTGGATCGAGGTGATGAATACTTAAGCTAAGAGTTTCAGGATTATCTATGAGACAATGGGATATTGTTTCAAAAGACTCCACCTTACACGCCACAACATAATAGCTTGTCACAAAGGCAAAACTGAACCTTATTGGACATGGTTAGGTCAATGATGAATTATGCAATTCTTCCCAAATCCTTTTGGGGTTATGCACTCAAGACAACTATTTACTTGCTAAATAGAATCATAACTTAGGCGGTCTCTATTACTCCATATAAGATATGGAATGGTAAGAAATTTCATTTATCTTATTTGAAGATTCAGTTGTCCTTCTTATGTGAAAAGGATTGTATCAGATAAGTTAGATGTTAAGTGTCTATTTATTGGTTACCTTAAGAAAATTAGGAGTTACCAATTCTATCTTCCTTGGAATAAAAGGTGTTCGTTTCAAAGCATACTGCATTCCTATTGAAAGAGTTTCTCTTGTCGGAAAACAGTGGAAGTAAGGTTGAACTAAGAGTAGTTTGACTCTAATAGACACAGAAGAGATGTCTAATTAAGACTCACAGTCTATTGCTCATAGGGATGAGATAATGATTGAAGCTATTGATACACTACTACTTCGTAGATCTAGTAGGGCACGCCCAATTCCTAAGAAATAAGAATTTCTCATAAGTGAATCAAGAGACGTGTTACTTATTGAGGATGAGGAGTCTGCTAGTCATAAAGAAATTCTAAAAAGTTCAAAAAGTAACTCATGATCAAAGACCATGAAATCGAAAATAGATTTCATGTACGAAAATCAAGTTTGGAACTTGGTAGACCCACCTGAAGGCATTACGCTTATTGGGTGCAAGTAGGTTTTCAAGAAGAAAACTGACATGGATGGTAATTTATTACCTATAAAGCAAGATTGGAGGAGAAAGGCTATCGTTGAAACATGATATTAACTATGATGAAACCTTTTGCTATGCTTAAATCCATTCGGATACTCCTGGCCATAGCAGCTCATTACGATTATGAGATTTGGCAAATGGATATGAAAATAGCTTTCCTTAACGGGAACCTGTTCGAGGATGTGTATATAATACAACCCAATGGTTTCATATCTATTGACAAAATAAAGTATGCAAGCTTCAACGGTCCATATATGAACTAAAGCAAGCATTCAGAAGTTGAAATATCTGTTTTAATGAAGTAATCAAAAGGTTTGATTTCTCACAAAATCCAAATAAACCCTGCATGTACATGAAAGTTAGTGGGAGTGCGATCATGTTCCTAGTATTATATATTGATGACATATTACTTATAGGAAACAATGTGTCCGTTCTAAAATTAGTTAAACTTTTGTTGTCCAAACCATTTTCCATGAAAAGATATGAGAAAAGCAACTTATATCCTTGCGATTAAGATTTATAGAGATAGATCAGAAAGGTTGCTTATGTTGGATGGTTGGAGACGAGAGAGAGGGCGTGAATCTCGTCTAATTAAAACCTTTTCTTTTTTACGTAAATCAAAGTAGTAGCGGAAAACAAAAAATAAAAGGTGCACTCCTTTTTTACTTGGTTCAGAGCCTAGCCGACTCCTACTCCAAGAACCCACGACCCTTTGGATCGTATCGATGGGTTAATCCACTAAAGCTCTTCTCTCCGAAATACTTTTGGGGAAGAAGCAAACTCGTATACAATGAATGAGAAGGATAGCAACACACTGCTACCTCCTTAATATATGCAATAACAAAAACTTAAAAATATTATACCGACAGCACAAAGGATGTAGATGAAGCATAGTTGTCGGTATGCTTTGTAGCGTCGTAGTAGATGATCTTGAACGAAGAGTAGCAGTCATAATAAGATGAAGATCAAGGAGTAGTTGTCGTCGGCTCGGACCCCGAGAGCTTCTTTTATAGGCTACATTCCATCGACTGATCCCCCTATCAGTTGACTGAACCCGCGCCCTTCCTTCTTTGCTCTGATCCGATCCGTTCGATCCCAAAAATCACACTTGATTGGTCGACTGATCCTTCTTATCAGTCGACTGATCCCTGTGTTTACCTTTTCTGCGTTGATTCGATCTGATCTCTGTTTATTGCCATATTTTATAAGTCGACTGATCCCACTGAATTTCCAACTTTTCAAACTCTCTTCGATGCTGTGCCATATTGATTTGTTCGATCGATTGATCCCTATGTTCAGTCGACCGAACCAAATAATCTCAGAACTTTGTTTACCTGCAAAATAAAGTTGGCACAGACTATATATAGTAGGAATCCTGCAACATAGATGTTAGACCAATATAAGTATGTATGAATTATGACAGTTCAAACTGTCCTGATCTCAACTTAGAAACCTCCTTTGGTTTCTTTAGTTGGATCAACGCCTAAGGTTTGTCCTACTGGGACATGACCTCACTACACTATCTCTAGGTGCTTACCTCAACTCACCTACCAAACATTGGGTCCTCTAGACCTATTTGAACTTTACTCAGCATCAGATCGACCTTCCAGGTCTTCTACTTGATTTGATATCAGGTCCTCCAAACCTATCGAATCCTCCTGCCAGATGTTAGGTCCTCTTGACCCATCTAGACTTCCTGCCTGGTTCCACGATCTGCTGAGACTTTCCTTGCCTAGTATCGGGTCCTCCAAACATACTAGGACTTTTCAGAGTTGAGATCCTGCACACTGGATTAGTTCATCAGATAACAATAAGACTTAACTTTGAACCTTTAACAACATCAAAATATAGGTTTGATTCTAGTGCTCCCTGCACCAACAGTGTCTACATAAGGCTTATGATGATTTAGGGTCTTATTTTGATATTTTTCGAAATAAAACTCCTCCCCATCCAGACTCACATCTGTCAGTTTCGATTATCATGTAGTCGGTGTCTAGTGGAAGAGTTAGAATTGGAATGATTCTTACCATTTCCTTGATTTGCTTTACTAAGTCAACATCTTGTTGATTAAAATATTTTTATCCTTGATTGAAGTTTTATTATACAGAGGATCACTGATTTTCTCAATATTTTTTAAATAATGTCTTTCATAGTTAAGAAGTTCAAGAAAAGCCCTTAGGGTTTTTGTATCTTTCATTTTATCTGGAAAAGCTAGTATTTTAGTTGTAATATATGGTTGCAAGGTAATTTTTCCCTGTCCAATTTCTGTACCAAGAAATTCTATGTGTTTTGTGGCCAATTTTATTTTTTTCTAGAGATTATTAGTCCATATTTTTTAAAAAGGTTGAAAATAATATGTAGATGAGCAAAATGTTCATCTTTTGTTTTAGAGAATACTAAGACATCATCAATGTAGACACATGTAAACATAGAGATATCTCTAAAAATATCATTCATCTTTCTTTGAAAGATTTGGGGTGATACCTTAAGTCCAAACGGTATTACCAACCATTCAAAATGTCCTTTTGGACATGAAAAGGTTGTCCATTCGATTGAATCAGGATGCATCTTGACTTTCCAAAAGCCTGATTTCATATCAAACTTAGAGTACCATTTTGAGTTTTGTATTTTGTTGAGTAATTGGTCTTTATCAGGTATCTTATATCCATCTTCTTGGTAATTATCATTGAGTCTTTTATTAGAGATCATTCTTGATTGTCCACGTTTTTGCTCAACTCATTTATTAACTATAAAGGTCAGGCTCATAGGTCGGGAAGTAGATCTTTGGATTGCTCCAAGATCTAATAATTGTTTAATGTGCATAGTATATTCTTCTGTTTCTCAGTTGATATATCTTAAGTCTTGTGCATTAATTGTAAGATCTGGATTTATTATTGATAATTGGCAATATATCTTATCCCGTTCCCAATATTTGGTAGAGTTTTCCCCTATGTTTTTTAATTTTTCTAGTTTCGAAATCAGGGAGTCTAGATCTTGTTGTGTATTTACTAATTGCAGTAGATATGTTGGGAAAAGTAAGTCTTTATGAATCCTCAAGTTTTCAGTGTTGATATTTTCTGTACCTATTCCAGGTAATAGCCAAGTATTTCTAGTTTTCTTGATATTTTTTATTGCTAGTGCACAAGAAATGTTCCTATATATGTGTTTAGTAAACATGAACGCCTACATAAGATTTTGATTGGACAGATACAGTTTTTTTGGATTAGTAGTGGGTATGGTAGTAGAAGTGGAAGGATCAGTTATGGAAGGGAGGGCATCACCATGCTTACGCATGGTGGAAGGATAGTCAGAGATGATGGGGGAGACAATGGGTAGACCTGACCACGGTTCGAAACTTACGATTAGACGATTCAGAACCGCCGATTCGACGGTTCCTGGGGGGTTGACCCTTAACCTTAACCGGCCAAGACGGTTATGGTTCACGGTTCAGAACCGTCGGTTCACGGTTCACCACCATTCACCACGGTTCAAGATTCTTATATTAAAAATTTTAAAATTTATTTAAACAAAGGGCTTGTACTTATTTAAGTTGCCTGCATATCCCCTTATGATATAGGGGAATCAAAGCTCACGTAGTTCTTTTACATTTTAAACCATTTTACATTAAAAAATTACATTGCTACTCACTTCCATTTCCCGTTCTCGTTGTATTTGTTCCTTCAGTATCAAAATCTTCGACTTCATCATCTGAAAGTTGCATTTCTTAGATTCTTTTCTCGGCTCTGGTCCAATCGTCGAGTAATGCTTGAGCTTCCAATGAGTCGGGAGATAAAGTTGATTGTCGTTTATCTAATATGTTGTCGCCGAGATTGAACGTCTGTTTCACAACAATAGTTGACACTGGACAAGCTAAAATTTCTTTAACGATCACGAAAAGGACGGGAAAATTTCATGCATTCTGTGACCACCACTTTAAGATATTGATTTGTCGCTATCTGCTTCATTAAAATCAAAAGAAGTCGTAAAATAATTTTCAAGTTTATGTGTGGAACTTGAGGATCCTCATGGAAGTTTCGTCATTTTTTTAATAAAAGTTGTGCTTTTGTAAGTTTTAAATTACTACTAGTAATAGTTTGTTGTGTTTTAGAAATATTAGTTTATATTCCATATTTTATATAATATTGATTATAAATATCATATAAATAAATTCTAATATTATATATAATATTAACGGATCAAGAGAAGATTTTTTTAAAAATAGAATTAAAGTATTATAATATAAAGTTAATATTTCTTGTAAAACTTCTAATTTAAATCTAGGATATAAAGCAAATATAATTAAATAAATTTTTGAAATAACATAAGAATATTTTTTCCATTTAGTTTTTATAGCTAATATGCAAGAAGATAAATATTCTTTATTAATATGTTTATTTAAAACTAATATTATACTAGAAAAATTCACTAAAACTAAATAAACAGTGGAATAATAAACACCGAAAAGTTATTCGATTGTATCGTTAAATACTTTTAAAATTTCATAAATACTACTATAAATATTCTATTATTGTAAAGATAAATATTCGTTTCTACGTGTCGTTTCAACGACCCATAGCCGTCGCCGGCTTGAAATTTGTAGGAAACATTGTAGTGCTTACATTTTGCACGCAATTCTCCCGACAAAATAGTAACATTCTCAAAATGTTTAGTGAAAATAGAAGATTTTAGAGGAGAAATTTCTCGAACCTTAGAAGTAATTGATTGGTACTTCCTTGTGTTTCGGGTGTCGGAAGAGGAAGGTATTCGGTCTCATTATCAGTGGATTGAATGTTGGGGTCCTCGTGTGGATCCACGGTTTTCTTTTCCCTCTGAGATCGAGATGATCAACCTCCACCTCCATGGCCTCCTTCCAATTTAGTTGAAAGTTGGAGATGAAAGTGTGCAAAAATAGAGACTTGGAGTCGAAAACGTGTAGAAAATACGAAATTGAGAATAAGAGTAGAGAAGATGTGTATGAAAATGATGAAATGAGCTTTTTATTTATAAAGTTTGGATAGGAACGAACACTAAATCATAACCATTGATCAAAAAATAATCAAATAATCTCAACCGTGAAAAAAATACCCCCAAAAATTATCCCAACCTAATTCAACAGCTATGAACCGTCGGTTAACCGGCGGTTCCAACGGTTAGAAACCATCAGTTCCAACAAAAAAAAAATTACACCTTTGAACCGGCTGGCTGAACCGACGGTCCGTTGATTTTTGGGGACTTGGACCCATAATCGGCCCGACTTCCTGCCGGGCCGATTACGGGTTGAGTCCGACCCGGTTATGGGTCAGGTCCAGACCGGACTGGACCCGGGATTAGGTCTACTTACAACTTCAGAAATTCATGGGAACTGAAATAGTTGTAATTTGAGTTCTTTACGTCGACCAGTGAGTTTTGATCGAAATTTATTGATCGATTTAGAGATCATAATAATTGAAGGTTTTGTAAATTTTTAAAATTATAAGGAGTTTAACTATGTCCTTAATTATTATTTTTGATTTTTTTTTAGTGGTGGTGTTGAAAAAAATAAATTCGAATTGAATAGAAATTAATATGTGAGAAAGAGGAAGAGAGATTTATTCTTCAGAGAAAGGTGGTAAAGAGATGTTGAGGTTAGATGTCATGTGAGGAGAGGTAGAATGAAAATAATAAATAATTGAGTGATCCCTTTCCTAATTTATTATCAGACGCCCAAAAGCAAACTGATCATGCCACAATCATTATATTCTAATCTTTCAGGCATAATTATTGAACCAACAGTAAACACAGCTCAAATTCCACAATTCGTCATCATATTTTACGAAATAATACCTGGAGAATTTTCCAATAATAATAATAATTTATGTTTTTTTTTGGTTTAATTCCTCACGAACTGCGTCTGTTCGGTTCTCAACAGTTGAGTATACTCGCAATCGAAGGCGACCAAAAATCCATCAACCATGGGCTCCGCAGCTGCGTGAGGAACGGGTCCTGTAGCCACTCCAGCCCGTTCTGCTTCGGGACTTCCAGCTCCGGCAGGATCGCCGGCCGCCGAATCGAGGACGCCGACATCGTCGGCGCCGCGGCAGGATCAGTGAAATTGGCGTCGCCATCGCAGCTGGCCACGGCGGGTATTATTACTCGACCCAAATTGTCATCGAAACTCCCTGTGGCGGCCGAGGCGGCGGACTCCGGCTCCGCCGCCCGCTGCTCCAATTCCTTAACCGATGCGGACTTCCGGTGGATCTTGCACAGCACGATGTCCTCCTGTGCGTCGACGATTTAACTTCTTGTTAATGTTATTCAAGAATAATTGCGTCGAGATTTAACTTCGACTACTCTTCGTACCTTCGTTGCCGAGGCAACATCCTCTGGAAGACGATATTCCTTCATGACCCACTGGGTCTTGGTGCCCCTGGGCGCCCGACCTTCGTAGTAAACCAGCGTCTTCTTGAGCCCGATCAGCCGCCTCGGGTTGGCTGCGCTACGCACCGGCCTATCGCTTCCGGTGGCCTTCCAGAAGCCCCGCTCGGTCATCCGGCTTGGCCTGTTGCCGTTCCGGTCCCGCGGCACGTAGAAATACCACTCCGTCTCCCCTATCTTCGCCAGCCCTGCATATCGCCATTGAATGATCAGTTCTTATTCAATTAGCTTTAACTGTATCGGTAATCACCTGGTAGCTGCCAAGGATCATATCGATAAAGATTCACTGTGGTGATGATCTCAAGCTGCAGCTTCTTGCCCTGGACTCTGCTTCTCAGGTAGAAATCAAGAAGCTCTTCCTCTGTTGGATGGAACCTAAAGCCCGGAAGATCCATCGATCTCCAGTGAGTTAGTGCTCTCAGTGCACTTCTGCAGATATTTATATTGACCTCTTTTCAACAAATTAAATTCCGAAGCTTGGAATTAACTGCTTTGTTCCGTAGCTTTTGTCTCAATTAGCTTTGTATATATTTGTTAACATCCAATTCAAATTCTGATCGAGGGTATTACTTTACAGAATTTGGTTTATTAGTTTTGGATATTTCTGATATGATTCAAGATTCTCGCGTGGCTGCATTATTATAATTAAGTGGGGAACAGCTAAATGCTGGTTATGGGGGAGACTGACGCAGACTTTTGTTTGCATGCTCGTTAAGTAATGGAATGGTAGGTAAGGTCGACCTGACCTGTGCCTTTCTTGACCTAGTTCCATGGATGCAGTTTGAAACAGTCCATGACCTGTTCAGAAATTAGGACGGTAAATAAGTCAAGTCGAATCAAGTTTTGGGGTGTTCAAGCTTGTTTGATAAGGTAATCGAGCCACGCCGAGCCGAGCCTAAAATGAACCAAGCTTTTGAAATAATTGTTCAAGTTTGACTTGGTTTATTTTTTATGAGCTTGAATTTGTTTAAAGCTTAGCTTGAGCTTGGTTCGTTTAGATGTTATCGAGTTTTCACTTCAAGCTTGGCTTGAGTTTGGTTCGTTTAGATGTTATCGAGCTCTCAATTCAAGCTTATTTGATTATTCAAACTTGTTTGTTTAATTTAACGAGTTGTTCAAGCTTGTTTGTTTAATTGATCTTGTGTATAATAAGTGAACATAAACAAACTCTTATCAAACTGAACACCAAACATGTTCACGAACGTCTGATCCATTTTACAGTCCTATCAGAAATAGATTGATAAGTTTCTCTTATACAGAAGCTCATGCATACAAAGTCAACAATTACAATCAGGCTTCTGTAGGGAATGGTTGCTAGGGAAACATATTCCTGAGTTTGAGAAACTTTGTCCCTTCAAACTACGTATCAGTTTTGAATCATTCAGAACCGGTGACTGCGTGCGTTATCCACTTCTATAAATTGCTGTCGTAGAGTGAGTTCTTATAGGTTTGTCTTGACTTTGACGATCGATGTTCCGTGAGAAAATTGAAGCCAAGTCAAAATATGTCGAGGAGAATTAATCTGAAGAATTCGTGACTTGAGTGTTTAATTTGGAATAAGTCATTTTCTCTTGTTGACGATCTTCTTGGCAACCGGCCGATTCATTTGTTTAATCTATCGACCCAAATGTGTAGAGTGGCGTCACAATCCTGCCTTTCTCCTCCTCCTATTCGGACGACGTCTGCCACGGCGGCCGGAGAACAGAGATGAGGAGGCAGAGCAACCTGAAACAGGGCTGAGGAGCTGAAACAGGGGAGATGAAACGGCGTCTAGTAAGACAAAAGAGAAGGTAAAGGAGAGGAAAAGAGAATTTTAAAATATATTATTTTATTTTTATTTTTTATATCTAAATTTATTTTAAAAAATAAAAATATTTTTATAATTTATATATTTAATTTTTTTTTTCTCTCAAATAAAATAACATATGTTATGTTAATGAATTTTTTCTCCCTCCTCTCACCCATTTAAACAAGGATCTCTTCTTTGTTCTCGTGAGCCCAGAATTTGAGGCGCCGACCAAGAAGATGAGGGAAGCATTGCCAGAGAATATCCCAATGAAGGAACATGTTCAGAACTCAAGCCAAGCTGCCGCTTTGGTGGCGGCAGTGATGCAGGGGAACGTGAGGGTCCTTGGATCTGCCATGGCAGCAGATGGAATTGTGGAGCCAAGGAGAGCGCCACTAATCCCTGGGATGGTGAACGTGAAGAAGGCAGCTATGGAAGCAGGTGCATTTGGTTGCACCATCAGCGGTGCTGGGCCAACTTCTGTAGCAGTTATAGATGACGAGGAGAAAGGAAAAGAGATCTCCTCTCGCATGGTGGAAGCATTTCTGAGGGAGGGGAATCTGCAGGCCAGTGCAACAGTAGTGAAGCTTGATAGAGTTGGAGCAAGAGTCACTGGAAGCAGTGTTGAGTAAATAGGTAACTTTTCTTCTCAGTTCCGTGATCCATATTGTTGCTGCCACTCCATTGAGCATTTTAGATTGTATGTTATCTATATGCTATTGATACTCCTAAATATATGTTAAATGCTTCTCATGAACTAATTAGATAGTGAGACAGACTCAATGCGTTTAAATTCACCGTGTGCTAAATTACTTGATGGCTTGTTGATTACTAGATATGCAGAACATGTTTTCTTTTTTCATTCCATTATTCATGTTTGTATGTTTATATGAGCTTGTAGTTCAAGCATATGTGTCCAACCCCACCTAGTGGGATAAGACTTGGTTGTTATTGTTACTGCTGTAGTTCAAGCATATGTGTAACTGTACTAGAAATGGCTGGAATTGGCAATATCAGAAACTGTCGGTTAGATCATACGCTGTCCTACTTGATGGCACTTCTAGTCCTGAATGTTTAACTATCTTTGGTTAAATTGGAGGAAAAGATTGTAAATTGGAGATCCCTCATGCAAAAATATGATTTATCACATTGAATTTTTGCTAGTATAAATCAACTTCACTAGTATAACAGGATTTGATCTACACTTGCAAGTGTTGTGGGATACTCCAGTCAAAATTGTTGGTTTGCAAGTGTTGTGACATCCCTCATGGGGATGTTCATTGGCTTGCATTTAGATATGCCTTGTCAGGGATAGGGCTGCTCAAAGTCCTTGGTAGGTCCATAATTTATTTATTTTACAGGTTTTTCATATAGTATTTTCTTTATAATCTCTTCTACAATATTTAAAAAAGAATTGAGATCTTAGTAAGTCACTCTCAAAATATTTTGAGAAAACATAATAGATCCTCATTTTAATATTTTGGATTAGTTTATTATTCTTTGTAATCAAACTTTCAGCCCAGCATGCTCACCTAGGCACTATCCGTGCTTAACAAATTTCTTGAGTCTTTACTCTAGCTCAGACTTATAGAAAACTACTTTCATAACTAACTATAGTTTTCTTATTGCCGCCTATTATATATTTTAGCAGTAGTTAGTGAACTGATGTGAGTTCAATGGTGGGATAAAATCCATATAGCACCTTAAGAACTCGCTGTTGTTCTTGCTATTATAAAAAAATTGCTATTATAAGACATCATGAGGTCTCTAACATTGTGCCAGTGACAATGGAAAAACCAAGTCCCACATTTTTTTGCAACTTTATGTTATGCAGTATCAGTGGAATAGCAAATAGTTGTACATTTCAATCGGCATCTTTGTTTTCTTGATGTATTATCATCTAGTTACTTGAAAGAATCATCTTGTATAAGGTAGCTACACTTGGTACCAACTCAGAAATTACTGAGCTCCTTATCGACCCCATACCTTTTCTAATTGAAACCTCATCTATTAATCTTTCAACAACCATTTTTTAAAGTTTAACTCTTTTCCCCAATAATTCATAAACTTTGTTGGTCCGTCAAACTGGATATACCTGCACATCTGTTACTATATTACTGCCTTTATCTCTACAAATGAATTCATCATTGTATCAAAGGCAAATGCGCGCTTTATGTAGTTCATTTAACAAATACTACTAACAATTTGATGCAAAGAAAGAAGAAAAAAAATCTACTACTGTTGGCCACATTGTTTTCAATTTGGTATCTTGCTGCATGCACCTGCATGCTTAGTATGATCTTTTATATTATTTATTCAGTCCTTATTTTGATTGCAGGCTCTGCTATCTTTCTTACTCCACTCTGGGATGCCAATTTCTCTGCTCCTTATCCAATATTAACAGATGGTTTTTGCTTATTTACATGGCTCTTGGATCTACACATCTGATTTAGTTGTCTGAAGCTTTCTTCTTCCATAAAGCTTGGTAATCTTGTGATTTCCTCTTGATATTCCTGGGAGCTGAAGATAGATGACCTGATCTTCCACTAGTCATGAATAAGAATAACAATGAAGTACGTAAGCTGGTGATTATTCTCATCTTCTTGTACATATAATTTTTTAACAATTTGTCTTTTGTCGATTTATTTCCATCATTTTATTGAATTCTTGGATAACTACTGCCGATTGCTTAGATTATATACATGCAAGTTTCTGCTTACATGTCACTGTAGGCTAATGGAATCCTAAATCATTCCACCTATCGTGATTCGGTTCCATATAAATTCCTAATCTCACTTTCAATCCGTTCAATACTACTAAAAACATGGACTTCAAACTATATGTCATCCCTCGTTTTGTAGTGCTTTATCCAGTGCTCTTTGTATTATATTGCATTTTAAGAAATGGAATATATAGTTTCAGCAGTACATATATATATACAGATACAATATACTCGAACCATGTGGTGCGAGGCCAACTGACTAACAAAGTAAAATTTAAAATTTTGTTATATTAGTTTTAGATTATAGAAAATATTTAATAGATATTTATTTATTTATTATTATTACTTAGTAAATTCAGATAATAATAAAATACAGTCAACTTGTCTTTCCTTAAAGGTAAGAAACTTTTATGTGCTCGTGTTGGAAAAGATGGAGATACTTCAACAAATAAATAAACAAGAGATGAACTACAAAGAGCGTTTAATTATGATTTCTGATCTATTTATTGTACAGATGCAATTCCCCTTTTTAAAAGGAAAAAACTACTTTTCTTGTAGGACCTTCATTCATGTGGTGGTGTGGATGGCTCTTAGAATAGTATATACTTGTTTGAAGTATTTGACTTTTAAATGTCAGCTTCTTCCTGATGTCATGTGTCTCAAAACTTAATGCTGTCTGACAATTATGTATCAATATAAAAATGTAAGTCATCTCATGTGGTTCAGTCAGAAAGTCATGACATTTTTTTTGTTTGATTCTCAATTTGAAAATTCTTATATACATTTTAATATATATTTTTAAAATTCTGATTATTTGAAAGACGTAATGTTCCCTCATCGTCTTCCGGTCAAATTCATATTTCCCCATTGTCAATTCAATTAGTTAAGTGTAGTTTGGCTGACTAGTTCCATATAATATAACAATGATTTCCTAATATTAATAATAACACGAATAGCACAATCATCATTTATTACATATTTCACTTTCCAGCGTGAATGCGTGATCAGCAAGCTGACCAGTAACTTCAGTTTTTAATTTTTTTTTTCCCACTTGTTATTATTTAAATAAACAGGAAGTCAGTAAATTGGAATTTAGTGTCATGTCATTTTCTATTTTTATTGACATTGAAATGAACATCAAGGCATTTAATATTTTTTTCCCTCATATCAATCTCTTTAAATATTTAATTTTTTGCCCAGAGCTTTGAAGTATTTCACGTCCCTTTAGATACTGTTCCAATGCATGTGGCCATTGGTATATTCATTAAATTTACCCGAATATAACATTTCACCTAATACGTAAAATGACAGCTTGTACCTATCAAATTGTACCACGTATTCTCAATTGGAAAATTCTTAAAAGCACTTTACTATGTATTTTACAATTCTCATTAAATGATTTATTATCTAAAAGACTTTTTGGTCAAAGCATGTGTTCCCATGGATTTATTGGAAACCAAAATGAGTAGATTTTCCATGTCTGGATTTGGTTTGTTGCAGTGACAGGTCAAAGCAAAAAGTCTACTCAAATGGCTGAGTCCGCCAGCATAAAGCCGTACCAGTTCCCCGCCTTGTCTCCTCGCCCTCTCCAGCTCCATCCCTCGTCGTGGAAAGAGGAGTTGTTGAGGCATGGGGAATTGCTTCGCCTCTTCTCCGAAGAGACAAGGTGATACCAGATCGTTGAGGCCAGGTACTGCAACATATGATCGATCAAACAGAAAAAATGACTGTTTTTTTAAACTTTCAAGATTGATGTTCTAGGGTTCATAGATTTTCAAAAGTAGCCTTTTTGCTCCCTTTGGATTAAATGACTCAAAGATTTGATCTTCGTATGTAGTTCTGGCTGTGAGTTTGATGCTACTGGAATGCTTTTGTTGCCAAAGCTAGTTTTTTTAATCCATTTCTTGAGTTTTGACTTTTACCATCCCCCATTGGCGGTGACGATGAAGGTTTCTTCTCGCTTCGCTACGTAGGATTGCTATTCTACCTACACATCAACGAAATGGAATCTGCGTTTTATAGTTTTCTTCGCTTTCACTCTAATTGTAATGCTTGGTGCTGAATTTTCGAATTCCGACCAATTCCTCACTAAACTTGGTGTTCTGGGTCTGCAGGGCAGTCAACCTCGAAGATCAGCAGCGGCAGCGCCGCCACCGCAATCACCACCACCACTGGGAGTCTGTCCAACTTCAGTAGCAGCATCTTTGGGCTGTCCCCCGTGAGCAATGTGAGCGCAGATGAGACCTTCACGGAGGGTCGGATCCTGGAGGTCCCCAACCTGCGGGTATTTACCTACTCCGAGCTGCGGTGCGCGACGAGGAACTTTAAGTCCGAGAATGTCCTCGGTGAAGGCGGATTTGGGAGGGTCTACAAGGGCTTGGTGGAGGAGAAGACTCTGAATCCTTCCAAGAGTGGGACGGGGATGGTTGTAGCAGTGAAGAAATTAAACCCTGAAAGCATGCAAGGCCTGGAGGAGTGGCAGGTGACTAAAATTCTCATCTCCATCTCTGCTTGCTTCTCTGAATTTGCAATCTGAGTCTGTAACTTACTATTTTCGATCCTATATGATATGGCACAAATCAATCATTATGATATCTTAAAGCAGATTAGAGTGATTTAGGAAGAAGATGTTTGCAATGCATTCAATTTCTTTTTGTGAATTCTGCTATGTAGTCCAATCGACACACGAGGCACTTATTTTTTTTTACTTGTGATTGCAGTCGGAAGTAAATTTCCTAGGAAGGCTTTCTCATCCGAACCTTGTCAAGCTCATGGGGTATTGCTCGGAAGACAAGGAGCTTCTTCTTGTGTATGAGTACTTGTCTAGGGGCAGCTTGGAAAACCATCTCTTTAGAAGTGAGTTCTTATGAATTCTTTAAGCTTATCACATTGTTTGCACCACTGTGGCTAAATGCACTTCAGTTATACTCTTAAAAACACTATTATTGGATTCTCATATCAACTTTGTCCTTATTCTGATCTGCAAGTTTTAGATGAAAAGTAAGTATTTGAATTAATCTTATTATGACTAATATGTGTCATCTTTCTTCTTTGGAGCAGGAGGTGCAACTTTTGAGTCGCTTTCTTGGAATACAAGGCTAAAAATAGCCATTGGTGCAGCTCGAGGTCTTGCATTCTTACATTCTTCAAAAAGGCAGGTCATCTACCGGGATTTCAAGGCTTCCAACATCCTCCTCGATGTGGTAGGGATAAGATTCATTATGCATGCTCCATTTCAGCACTGCAATGATACGAGTGTGAATTCTTTCTTATCTATGGCACAGAACTATAACGCAAAGCTCTCCGACTTCGGTCTGGCGAAGTATGGGCCAATGGGTGGAGATTCACATGTCACTACAAGAGTCATGGGCACGAACGGCTATGCCGCTCCTGAGTATGTTGCGACAGGTAGTGACTTTGTATCATCCACAGATCGCTACTGCCTTATGCACTTCATCTTCATGCTTCGCTAAAAATCAAATTATTCCCTCAGTTTTCCATTGTTGTTTGTGGGGCTCTCACAGTGTGAAAGATCACCACATGCTTCACCATTAGTTCCGTCCAAGTAGCATATCATCTATAGTGATCAGATAGAATCTGTCTGTTTTTTCTTTTCAAAAACTTTTATAGCATTTTTAATCTGTTATTCCCTTTTATGACACATAAATTGTCTAGCTTAGCCTTAGTTTGTTTCTGTTTAATTGAAGATATAAATTGAGATGCAGTGACTTGGAAGCTTTTTGGCACATGATTGTTAAGTAAAGTTCTTTAACATATCATACTATGAAACCTTTTAGGATAGCTAAATAAATGTACTTCATTTCTGCTAACTGATTCCAGGGCACCTATATGTGAAAAGCGATGTGTATGGATTTGGAGTTGTCTTACTGGAGATGCTCACCGGCCAGAGGGCACTCGACTCCAACCGGCCTAGTGGACAACACAAATTGGTGGATTGGGCAATGCCGATGTTGGGCGACCGAAGAAAGTTGGCACGACTGATGGATCAGCGACTAGAGGGACAATACTCCTCCAAGGGCGCCTACCAGGCAGCTCAATTGACGCTGAATTGCCTCGCCGTTGAACAGAAAAGCCGCCCATCAATGAAGCAAGTTGTCGAGGCGCTGGAGAACATTGAAGCCATGAAAGCAAGGTCAAGAAATGTTGCTCCTCGATCCATGGCCCGCAACCGCGATCACGCACCCATGCATGGCAACTCGGCTCTTCAGCTAGGGCACGAGACAACTGCCCGCTGCGGTATGAAAACTGCCCATCAAACTCGTAGAGCAGCTACGCGATGACGATGACTCTAAAGAGAAATGTGCATGCTTGTATAAAGGTATTACCATTTTTGTATTTTGTATTTTGAAATGTGTTCTAGGGTATACAGGTTGAATAAAAATACTAATGATAAATTATTGAATTACTACTTCCACAACTTATGTCATTTCTTGAGTCTTACCAATCCAACTGGATCAGATTAAAAGAATGTAAAAGACCAATAAATTCGGGTACAAGATACACTACAGTGAGCCAAGGACAAAAACTTAAGCTTTTAGCCATAGAAGATCAACTTGAGTTTACATACTATGAATCATCATCACAAAAAGGGATAATCAGTGTAAGATCTACTAGCAACTGGACGAAAATAGGAAAGAAATTTAGATAAAAGACAACTTTACATGTATGAATGAGTTATACCTTCTGAGATAGAAGCACCAGTAACCCTTGAGGTCCTACTAATATTTCGTTCAAGAAACTAACCAATCCAAACCAGACGACCGGTGTGACGTCCACTCCTCCAAGAGGAGGTATCACCTTCCTGGTTATGCTAAGAAATGGTTCGGTTGGAGCATATGCAACGACGAAAGGGAACTTCTTCACTGGAAGCTTGGGGTACCAAGACATAACAATCCTAATAATGAATAAGAACCCAAAGGCCGAGAGGAAGGGCCCTGCTATTGTGATGGCAAGTTTTGCTGTAGCAGGGTCGATATCAGCTATGATTAAGCCATGTATGTAGTCCGACAAGACTTCATGTAGGTTATGGGGAACAATTTTTGATGAATCATATGGGATAGTTTTAGCAGTTGCGAGTGCTGAATTGCTGCTGCAGGGCATTGTGTCATTGAGCAGGCAGCGGGTGCCGAATCTGAAGACATTCTGATGCAGTTTGGCTTGTCTAGTTCTTCCGATGAGCTCCTGTTCAGGTATCAGTGATTCAACGATAAATGATATGATGTAGAAGACAGAAAAGTTTGACATGGCTAAGGATGGAAAGTTTCTTAATTTTCCATAAACAGCCTAGATATTTGCCATTGCAAGAACAGAAAACTCTGTTTCACTGAATACCAATTGTAATCACAAAAGATATATATGGAAAACTCTATGGATTTTTGACATTAGTTTCAGCTTAATATTAAAGCTAAAGCCTAAAAGCAACTTAATCAGAACTTTCAGACATTCTCTCATGCAATAAGAAATGCTCTACTCATTGAAGAAGTATATGGAAATTACAAACACATCTTTGGCAGATTGATATGTAGTGATTTAATCAGAATATGCAAACAAACAAACAAAAAAGCCATCATTTTGAACTCAGTGCATATTATTTTCCTTGAATTGATGTTCCATACTCTTGAGCTAAATCCAGACAATTCCAAGCAATTTTGATTCGAGGAAACGAGGGAAGAAAAGCGATAAATGCTGCACCCATTTTCAAAACATTTTCATTCATTCCACTAAACTGGCATTATCTGAAACTAAACGCCTTAATCCGATCCAAAATTTTCGACAGAAATCCATCCCTATCCACAAAGGCAATCAACAATAGCCAGAAACATCAACTAACACTTTTTAACAATGATTGAAACAGAAAGTCCTTACCCGACTGGAATTTCCATGAAAAATCCCTGCAAACCAGCAAATCTATCTAATCAGTAACCTGAGCATCAGGAGAGCAAGAAACAAGAAAAAAAAATAGTTTGAATCGTAGACGAAGCGTGAAGAATCGACGTGGAGGGTCTCACCTGCGACTCTTCGGTGACCGCCAAAATCGAAGCGGCTAAGTGAGGCGGACGGAAGCGCCATGAACGCGGTGGCTGGAGAGGGAGGACGGACGGAGGCTGGGCCGGTAGGCGAAGCGTAAGCCCCCAAAAGCAATGGCCAAAATCAAGGGCTTCAGCCTTCAGATAAGAAAAATCCAGGCGGCGGAATGATATTTCCACGCCTATATTTTATAGCTCGTGTACCATTTAGAGTAATTAAAGTTTATTATTTATTGTAATCTTAATAAAGATTAGTTATTTTTCATTTATAATATTTAATTATTTAGCTTTGCAAAAGCTACATTTTTGTTTTCTTTTTGATTTATATTTTAGGTTGATATTTTATTATTTTTGACAAATATAAATATTAGAACAACCTATCTGGATATTCACTTATTGACTTTTAACATAAAATAAGTTATTTTAATACAGACAACTGGAAACTCCCAAACTTCATTATCGTACAAAATTACAAAGACAAAAAGTACATTAAACCATTCTTGAAAGAATAAGGTACCTTGAGACAATAGAGTCTACTGTCTCACAAATAACATAAATGCATAACCTAAATGTTGTTTGTTTCTGAGGATTTTTAAACTTGCAGATAAACATCACCCATTTTTTACAATGACACAAGCTGAAATCTCTTTGATAACACCCACATACTTGAAATAACACCACAAGAAAGAAAACATGCATGAAGAACAAAGATCCTGTTCTTGGATGAGATTAATAGCTTGTTTCCAGCTACATTACTCATGAGCTGAAGCAACTACAACCTTGCTTTGGTGTCTGCCCTGTCGCGCGATATTTCGCAGCAGCTTCTTCGGCCTTCAGTAGCCCTTCACCACGCTTAGCTTCAACCGTTGCTCTCTGCTCTTCTGCTGCTTTGTGAATCATGGCAATTTTGTTTTTCATTTTCTCAGCATATTCTGCCTTCTTGTTCTCTAATTTTTCCTGTTCATATAGTGTTGCAGCAAGTATAAACAACACCCATTATGGAATGAAATAAATTTCTAAAACAGTTTAACAACATCAAAATCCTAAAAGTTATTTACTGATTAACTACAGAAATTTTAAGCTTCCTAATATTACTAGGGTAAAGAATAGTAAGAAAGAGTTTCCCCTCCTAAAGATGCTTCTTTTACCACCTACATAAAATTGCTTACTGCAGCCTGGCATTCCATATCCTTTTTGCGAGACGATGTGTCGACTACATTCAGAGAAACCAGGTGAAATATGTATTCAGGAAAACTAGAAATGTCTAGAACTCAGTTGGCTTAACTCAAGCATTTGGAAGCAATGGCTTGCACAAGTATATTGAAGTTCGAGATTCTATCAGCTTGAATGAATTTGAATACCATTGTCTATGGTATGCCTCTGCCTTTTTATTTTTTTGCTTTTTTATAAACATCGTATCAACTAACACTACTTTCTTTTGAACAAATTTATGCAAAAAATGCCATAAAATGACACTTCTAGGCATTCTCTAGTTTAAGCATCGTCGCATCACACTGACTCTAACAGGCGTAAGAACACTTAAATGGCAAGGATAGAAAGCTTTTTACCTCCATCTTTTTCAGCTCTGCTTCATAATCTGCTTTCTTCGAGTTCTCCCATGAAGTTATAGTTGACAACTTCTTTTGAGATCTTTTTTGACATTTTTAATGAAGTCAGTTGTGAAGAACACAATAATTCTACAAAATTTCCCGAGAATAGATCAACTTTCCAGGTCTATTCAAGAGTTACAATTTGTATCAAGTATGTGACTTGAAAAACTCAACTTACAATAAAGAAAGGGAAAGAGGTTCCAACATATCCCGAACTCCTCAAAATATTATTGTTAAAATGTATGCTAGAAAAGAAACAAACAATTAATCTTATTCCATCCAAGGTTTGTATGCAGGTTGTATGTGTCAAACCACTACATAGCAAATACGCAATCCATATTAAGGAAATACTAAAGATTACTTATATTGATAAAAATGCTTATGTATAACAGAGTATGTTAATCAAGCTCTCTACTTAACAATTCCAATTAAAAAAATATATGAAACTATACAAGGTAAAACAGGAAATTACAGCAATTTAGATTAAAAATGCAACACATATCGTTCATATAACACGCATAAACTTAGGACGCCAACCACATGTTCTTGTGTTAAGTGGACAAGAAGTGAATTTTCTAAGCGACAAAAGAGAGGCATTTTCTCATCCAACAGTGCTTCACCGTAGTAAATATTTGCACTCCATTTCATGAATTACTAAATGTACAGTTGAAAGGATGCTATTTTTTGTATAATTGTTTTTCTGTTCCTTCTTATAGCACCCCATTTCACAATTGAAACACATCAGATAGGAGAAAATATAACCGAGGGCGTGTGTTTTATTCAAAAGTTATTCATATGATAGAAATTTCTGAAAGGATTCAAGAAATAATCCATTAAGACGATCAATGGCACAGTTGAAAACCATCAACCAAATAAAAAAGGCTGCTGCATAATTTAACTAGAAATTTTAGAAACAACAACCAGCAAAATCTTACTTATTTTCCGCTTTAGCTTTTTGACTCTCCTCCCATGCCTTGATCATAGACAATTTCTTGTCAGTCTCTACCTGTGCCAAAGCAATATCTGGACACGCAAGGAAAAGGAGTTTCTAATCAAAATTCCGGGACAGCAGAGAAAAAGGAAAATAAACAAAAAAAAGAAGTGATATTCATTCCTGATCCTCACCTCTATCAATTGACGTTGGTACACTTTTTTCTTCCGCAGGGGTGTCTGAACAAATAAATTAAAAAAATAAGCGATTTCATTTCAAGAAAGGTGCTAGATACCAAGTTGAAGTTGCTGCAGATTTGGTAGTTGTTGCCAAAATAAAAAAGGTAATCCAAATATTTTTTTTACAAACTCTATTATGCGTCCGTCACAATTCAGAAGTGTATTGAAGCTCAAAAAACTAACTGCAACTTATCACCCTTTTATTAGTCCTAGGGTTGAACATCTAACACCCTATATCATCGCTATTAGCTATGATACTTCCCAAAAAACAGAAATCTATTCAACGAGATAGATGAGAAAAACAAAAATTCTAAATAAATTATAGCCCAAAAGGACAAAATGACTCCTACTATCGAGCCAATCAATGGAAAACAAACCATCCCCACATCCAATGTTCATGAGCCAAAGAATCTACAACATAGCCTTTGATAACCAGAGACAGAGCTCTTACTCTCCACAACTACGGGGGCTTTAAAATCGTCCGATTTCTCCTCCGCCGTCGGTGGCGGAGGTGGCGGAGGATCCGTCGAAACTTGCGCCTTCACCTCCTCCTCGGCCATTCTCTCTCTCTCTCTCTCTCTTATCGCTGGCACGGAAACAACTCAACGGAGAAGATAAATAGATCACAGTAAGCTCGCGCGGAGCCATCCACTTTCGACCCCATAGAAACTTCTCAACGGGACCGTATCCACCGCCCATATAAACGATAAGAAGATCTAGCCGTTTGTTTACAAAGTCCCTTTGGCAAGTTAACGGACAGGTGGAGATCCAGAGTACAACTTTCCTCCCTGATTTTACGAAACTTTCTTACCTCAATTCTCATTGGCCCAAAATCTCTCCTGTTTGTGGACCCACCATAGAGTTGCCATACAGAGAACGGTATTATTGTCGGCAGCGTTTAAGGGTACCGACATGTCTCCCACCAAATAATTCGGCAAACGGTGCGATGTCCTCGCGGACTTAAATTCTTGTTATCATGATCCTCCTCTGTAAAGATGTAGAAAATGATTTAAATAATTAAAGTTAACTAAACCTAACAAAAAGTAATAAAAGCTACAAAATTAAATTAATTTAATAAATTAATTAATATGCGCCATTTAAAAATTGAATTGAATTATATTATGTTTTTACTTGCTTTTTGCCATCTAAGAGCATTATGTTTTAATAAAATAATCATGAACTCTATTAGTTTGCCAAGTTAATTAGGGAGATTAGGGCCTACATTCAATAATCACAATTAAGATTTATTATTTTGCTTTTAAGAAGGTAATAATTGCATATTATCATTACATACATATAATTTTTATATTTATTATCTTAAAGTTTGCTGTATAGTTTTAATAAAAAATAATAATTTAAATTATCCAAAATATTTATCATAATCACTCCAATTTAATTAAAATTAATACAACATCATATTTTTATAATAATAATAAAGAAAACATTTCTTTTAAATTTTTATTTTATTTTTTATTTAAGAAAATATTAAGGGGACATTTGACATTCTCCACGTTATGCTACTAAACAAGGTGAGGCACTTCTTACCGGCCATTGTCGGCAAGGCGTATCTGTCGACATCTGTTCTCTTTTCCCCACTCACATTAACAAAATAATATCTATATTTTATTATTTTTAATTTTTTTTCATTTTTTTCATTTTCTTGTAATTCAATTTTTAGGCCTAAATGGAGATATGTACACAAGCGAGCATATTTACAGTGACTAGAGGAAGTTCATATCAGGTCAGTGCCAACCCATCAACATTTTAGTGACTCCCTTCACAATTTTGTCCCTCGATGCACGGAGCTCATGATCATCGCCAAGGTGAATCCGATACACTTCCCACTCTCGATCGCCGACAATGTACCTGCCGATCTCTGCCTGGAATAACAATAACAATGATCAAATCTTTATTCCATTAAGTGAGGTCGGCTAATTTTGAAAATTTTGAGAGTCATACCAAAAAAATTCTTATATCTAGCATTTTGAGTGCATGAGTGATATCATAGAATACAAGCGGTCGCCCCTTGCCGCAGAGTTCGACTGGATTCGCGACTAAAAGCTCTACATCAGGCCCCCGGCTGACCAAACTTACACACAAGGGACTGGATAGTTCAATTCTCAGACGAGAACACAAAGCATTCTGTTTGTTTTGATCGACAATCTTTTTCCCATCCTTTTGAACTACAAACAAATCTATGTTGCAGTTTCCATCTTCGGCTGCATTGAACCGCCCGTAGGAGATCTGGTAAGAAAATTTACATAAAGAGACTAAATACAGAAAAGCTAGAACTCACCATGAAAAATTTATGATCATGAACAATTAGTTTTCCATTTTCACTCAGCTTTTTATGATCATATGGTGGCCAAGACAATACAAAAGCTTTTTCCGATCCTTACCTGCATATTGTAATCTTTGAGCGTTCGCATGATGTCGTAGAGGAGGCCCTTATGGTAATGACATTGAATTTGGATAAGTGAATGAGCATGGCTGAGTGCATTGTCAACTGAAACTGAGAGACAAGAAGAACTAGGAGCATAAGATTCGTGTTGGACTTCTGAAGTAAGCATCTCTTCTGTCATAGGAGGAGGAAGAGAAGCTGATGCTTGCAAGCATGCAGCAAATTCTTCACTCGCCACATCGACATCGCAAGTGCACATGGAATCCCCTAAAACAGCTCTCAGATGAATGCATGTTTCTTCTTGCCTGTTCTTTGTGTGGAGAAGTTCCCTGAAACCGCGTAAAGAGATCAGTAGCTTAAGATGGGCTATGAACATGATGGCTCAGGCTAAATGTGTATAACTTTGCGATTTCAATTTCAACAATCTGATCCACAAAGTGACTGATCCAACAAAAGTTTTATAAAATCTTCCTATTAATCGAAGGCCATATCACAATCAAACAAGAGATGTGGCAAAATTTTGCACTGGCTAAACCCAACTCCTCACATTCATTGCGATATTTTAAATGTTGATAAAGTGAACAATTGGTAGAGAAGGCTGAAGGCTAAATATTAGATTTGCATCCTAAAGTCTACTAACAAGAAGCTTACCATCACTAGCATCTAAAGGCCACCTGATCAACTTCGGTATGGTGAAGTAGGTCTTTTTTTTGTTTTGCATTTTTGAACTTATTGGACAATAACTCTCATGAGCTAATGACACCACAACATTCAGCAACAGATCATCAGAATGATAGAACTTGGACTATATAAAACAGACATCCTATCACTGCCAGATATTGAAAAGAATAGGAACCTGGTGTCAGTGATTAAGAACAGGTCTACGACTCTCCCATCTGGTGTAGTCGAAACCTTCACCCTCCAAATTGTAAGCTCCAGTTCACATAACACTTCTGTGACATCTGCAATTTTCAATGTAAACTAGGAAAAGAGATCCAAAATTGATCATACGACTGCTATTCTAATGGCAACAAAATGCCCAAAAGATTCAGATGATATGAAAAAAGAAAAGAAAAAAAATCTACATGACACGATAAAAATTGAAAGTAGAATCTGATCTGAAAAAGTGCCTGTAAAAATGGCTCGGGGAAGGAGAAGCTGAGATGATTCAAGATGTAAAAAATGTTCTACAACTGTTGAGAGAAAAGACAATTTAGAGTATCACAATATCCCAACAGGATTTGAATAGATGACAATAAATGATACCTCCTACAACGACCTATGGCCTACACATGAAAGGAAATATAAATAAACTATATTATAGATAAAACTAGAAGAACTGCTGAAATCTACTACAACTACTACAAAAAAAAAATAGAGGTAATATCCATAAGTTTAATTGTAAGAAGTCAAAGAAAATAAATATATTAAGAAAGAAAAAGTTTGCACAACAGAAGGCAAACATAAGATAGAAACTTCAAAGAAATTTCAGACATCTAAATAGACTAAGCAGCAACAACAGGAGGAAAAAACAAGAGGAAAAATCTGACACGTGAACCAGGATAAGACTGAGTGGAAGCAAAGGTTACCATGCAACAGGCCCGTCCTGTCATAGCAGGAGAACTTAAGTAGAAAGACTTGCGGTTTCTGCTCGGTAACCATCTCCTGGTGTTTGCTAAAGTAGTAGATCTCATTCCCGAATGGCAGGAATGCAGGCGGGCACGCTTCCACCAGTCTCTTCTTCAACAAATTCCACCTTGTCGCTTTCCTTCCTCTATCCACAACCCAGAAAAGCACATAGCACCATCTCCCATCCGTGCTGAAATCTATACGATTAGCGTTTCAGTTTCTTCCCGGAAACCGCATCAAAATCGAATCTTTGTTTTTTTATATAAATAAAAAAACTAAGAAATCATATCAGAAATCGCATCTTTAACTCAAAAAGGGGGAGGGCATTCCGCCTTCCACACTAGTGAATCCCGATTCCGGTGTTTATATGGGGAAATTAAAGAAAAGGGAAGGGCGAAAAGAGGAAGATAGGAGTTTCACCTCCCCGAACAACGCTCAGCCCAAAGAGGAGAATCACGCGGCAGAGGTTGCATCCGAGTCCAGTCTTGTCGGGGCAACTTACAGTGATCAAGATGGGATCTTCCGGCCTCTCCGGCGGCCGAATGATCACCACTTCGTCGCTCGGCATGCCCACCATTATCCCGTGGTTCCAACGCCGCTCGCCTCCAACAGCTTTGTTTCCTCCGCGTACGCTTGCCGTAGGTTGTCGCCACTTGGGAGGGCACCGAGTAGAGTAGAGCTCGAACAGCAGCAGCGTTGCGCTTGTGCTTGAGCAAATGCCGAAGGTGTGGAGCTACGGTCTTTTATATTTAGGACAATTTATCAAAAAACACCATTAATTATTCGTATTTATGAAAACCTATCTATATTTTCTTTTGCCAACGTGACGTAAATTTTTATATCTCAAAAAACTCATTTACTTCTCTACTGGATTTCATAATTATTATAATTAATCTCCTTCGTATTAATTTAATCTCCACAATTGAAGAATGATAAGATCGCATGAGAAGTTGCCACAATTGAAGAATGATAAGATCACTCTTCGGGCTGGTTAGACTAGCTCCCGTGCTTTACCTCCTTCGTGTTGATCCTGGGACGGACTGGCGAGGGCGCTGGGGGCGAACGTTTCGCCTTTTGCCACAATTGAAGAATGATAAGAGTCTCTCATATATTGATCATTATTCGAGCTAATTAGATTAGTCTCCGTGATTTACCTTCTTTGTATTGATCCTGAAACGAATTAACGGGAGCGTTGAGGACGAAAGTTTCGTCTTTTGCAATTTTAGAGAATGACGATGGTATTAAAAACGAGCATTTCACCTTTTTTTTTTCAAATTTATTGCATTTTTTTATTTCTCTTCTACCAAACCATGAGAGCGACTCACTCAAATGAACGTTCGAGTTCACTAAGTACATTGTTGTTGAAGATAATCTCTTGTATAACCTAAAGAATGCAAAACTTAAAAAAATAAAATAGTCGAACAATATGACCTACTTAAGTATATCAAATAGCCCTTCTTGTCGATTATTAAATGCCAATTGTCACTTTCTTAGGACTTGGAGACATAAAGGAAGATATTATCTACTCGTCTCTTGAAAATTATATTAAAAAAATGCGTTTAATTGGAACAAGTAGATGATGAAACAGATAGAAGATAGAGATTAAAGTTCATAGTTAGCTATCTTGTTGCCTCAGATTAAGACAGGTGGTATTTATATAGATAATTATTTTGATAAATTTTAAGATTAATTTTTAATAAATATAAAATATCTTATTAAATCCTGACCTCTTTCGTATAAAAAACCGTTATGTTAACATAAAAACCTCATAATTTATTTTTTTCTAAAAATATAAAATCACCAAGATCGTTAAAATGATAATTTCATTTTTTATTTTAATAATTAGCTATCTTGTTAAAAGGGAAGACTATATATCATGAATAAAAATAATGGGGTGTAATAGCAAAATAATAGTCGAAGATGTTGATTAATTTATTATTCCAAAAAACAATAATTTGATACGATATTACGAGGAAGCATTTAATATGACATGAATACGATATAATATTATAATATAAGAGAGAAAAATAGCGAAGTAAATAGAAATGATAAGAAAGGAAAAAAAAGAATGAAAATAAAGAGGAAAGGGAATCTTACTAGTTTGTGATAAGGAAAAAGGAAGGAAAATATTAAATTTTTTAAAATTTATAACAACAATAACAATTAAATTTTATCTTTATCCCGCTACATGAAATAGACTATATGAATCCTTTTACGCCATTAAACTCTATCTCTTACTATGTCATCATATATATTTAAATAAATTTTATCTTATTTTATTATTGTTAATCAAATCTTTTTTGATCTTCTTTTTCCACGTTTAATATATATATTTATCATTATTTTATATCGCCTAACTAAAATATTTATCGATCGTCTAAGTACATGCCAGTACTATTTCAAACATGTTTCTCAAAAATTTTCCTTAATAGATGTTACTCCGATTTTCTTTCTAATACTCTCATTTCTTATTTTATCCATCTATAAACAATAAAAAAAAATTATCTAATAGATTTCAAAAAAAAAATTGCCCCTCATTTTGTTCAAAAAAATTCCCTTGGTAGCAAGCAAAAAGAGAACAATTTGAGAAGAATTACAACATCAATACCAACACAAAAACGCCATGATTAAAGATTATTGCTTAAGTAGGTCAACAGATAAAGCCTGAGATGATCAGATCTCTCGAAAAATCAACATCAAACCTATTAATTGACCGATATGTTGAGTGAAAAGGATTTGGACGGCTTGTTAAGTTCTTGTGGTGGTGGTGCAAGGCAGCCGCCCCTGTTGTTTTTATTTTAATACAATTAAAATTGATGAAGTTGACCAAATAAGCTTCCAGCGTCAACGTCTCTTTCATGGAGATCTGTCTAAGATTTTGCCTTCGATTCTTTAGTATTATGGATTTATCTCAAAGGCACTCATAAATTACTTCAATAAAAAAGCATAGATCAGGCAGTTATCAGTATGCTGAAGATTACTAGGAGTTACAGACAAAACAAAAGAATATCCAGGCTAAGAGTAAAGATACTCTCACCAAAGCAACCGACAGACTCTGGGGATCATGCAGCAAAATTGATCAATCAAATTCCATCATCATCTTCGTCATGATCATCCATCTGTGTTAGAAGAAACCTTTTGCATGATCATGGACTCAGCAGTTTGGATTGCTTCAGGTGATCCAGTAATAGTTACTTTCCTGAATGTTTTCGATTGCAAAAGGTATCAGAAATCACAATTTATATGATTTATTTGTCAAACCAGAAGAGCTTGTACCTATCCGATGTGCCAGAAATGAAATCACCTCTATCTGATATCTTTATCCTGGCACCACTAACCTGAAAGCCAGAAATTTACATGCTAAAAAGGTTCCAGAACCTCTGCAAATTACATCTGATGATTATAGAGATAGAAGAGCAGAAAAGAGACAAATATATTAATTGCTATAGATATTCAGATATTTTTTTGCATGAAGAAAGTAAATTATCATGTTGGGGAATAAAACTTATTGATTACCTCATTGGTGCATTTCATTCACTGAGTCTCCAAGCAGTTTGCGTCCATATAATAACAGTTTGGTTATATAAGGTGCTGTAGTTTGTTTATACTAGGTACTAGAGTTAAGTTACAGTAGATGTCATGATTTGGTAAAAGTTCCAGTTCAGTTTTATTGTAGGTGTCATTGTGTTGAGGTCTGAGGTGCCATAATCTGAAATTATTGAATATTATTGTATTTTTTTTAGTTGACACCAGATATTCAATTTATGTCGACTAATCCTGGGGTGACCGGCCTGACTTGGCCCTACCGAAATTTCCCACTAGTCACCAAGGTAAATCGGAAAGCACTCGTAGCGGATAGGTGTCATCGTGTTGAGGTCTGAGGTGCCATAATATGATATTATTGAATATTATTATAATTTTTTTAGTTGGCATCAAGTATTCAACTTACGCCGACTAATCCTGGGGTGACTGGCCCGGCCCCACGAAAGTTTTCCACTGGTCACCAGGATAAATCAAAAAGCGTTCGCAGCGAACTGTCCATCAGCCCAACGTTCTTAGGTCAACCGCCCATTAAGAGAAATTCATCCGTAGATACAGTAGGTTGGTGTCAAAGTTTAATTTTGCAAGATGTCTCAATTTCAATATATAATAGGTGCTACAATTGCCCTGATCACAAGGGTATTTAAAACTAAGGTGTTTTGAGATTAGTGTTGCTTGTTCCATTATATGAAGGCTACCTCTATTAGAAGATATTAATGGAGCCTTCATATATAAGTTTTATCTCCTATTGGGGTTTGTGGGCAATAGTATGCTAAAATGGAAACTATATATATTTTTTAATAGGAAAAGGGCGATTTCAACTTCACCAAAAGTGGTAAATGCATATTAAGAGGGAGAAACTAGGACTAGAAAGAACCTACTAAAATGAATGAAATGCATCAAACGAAAGGCCATATTATGAAAATGCTTTCTGAAAAATAAACCTGACTGATCTCTGTTATGTTCCTTCCTCCACGACCAACAACAGCACCAATATGCTCATCAGCAATTCCAATTGTCACTGAATTACCCTGGCCTTCAGGAGGTCCACCAGGTGACCGTGAAGGATGTGAAACAACAGGTGAAGCTGTGCCCTGCCATGTGATCAAGGCATAAATAGCAAGGTACAGTCACAAGTAAACTATAAGATGATGTTTATTTTGCAACATAAAGTGATCATCAAACTATGGCCAAAAAAAAAGAAGAAATTTCAGAAGGTACAACATCAAATACAAGATGCCATGAAAATCTTAAATGCATATAAGCTACTCCAAATTAATTTCAAGTTTTCTAGAAACAGAGACTATGTTATTCTGCAAGCATATAAAGAAAATAAAACAGTAATACTAATAAATAACCAAGAATAAAGAACCAAGCTTCTATCCCGCAATGAGTGTTGACTAGCTTACATTTGGTTCACAAGTGTAAACTAGAAATATCTTCAGGGATCAAACTTTATCATTTCTAGAACTGCAAGCCACATGCAATTTTGATGAATTGACAATTTTTCAAAAGGATGTCCAATAGCTCAGCACCATGGAAAGCTGTAAAACAAGATAATCAAGTGCTCAAAAGTTATCCTCAAGCTTGCATATAATGTTTCTAGACCATCATTGAGGTAGATAGAGTACTTGTCCAGTTATCCCAACTATTTGGGGGTCAACTATATGGATTTTATCCCTTCATTTTTATTACATTAACTACAGTTTCGTTGTTCTATCTCAATCCTTTACCCCTTCCACTTTGATGATTCAACTCTTCTAATCTATTAGACTCTTTTGAATATGCTCATACCATCTCAACCTAATTGTTCTTGCTATTGTTTTACCATCTATCAAAAGCTGCATCTGATAAATCTAGGATACAATTACTTTCTTATTTTCTCCTTTTTTTAATGTCATCTATCCATCTTAACATTGTCATCTATGCTAACAAAATTTGTTAATGTGTTGTGTCCCAAACAACCCAACACAACTTTAAAAACTCTCCATTTCAACTATCTATAGATATTCACATTAATATTTCCTTGCTAAATTATATATTCTATATCTCTAAAACTCCTTAATTTTAAGTCTGTCTGTCTTATCTAATCTGCACCCTGATTCTTTTAGTGATACTAAAATTGCATTTCATACATTTAGTTTTAGTTATATTTACATAAATCCTTTAGGTTTTAAACTTTTCTCTTTAATTCAAGTTTTTAATTTAATCATACTACTAATTAGCACAATTATTATTGGAATCGAACATACATGGAGGAGATGTCTTGAATATAACTGGTGAGTACACTTAGTATTAGGTAGAAAACACAAGGACTTAGAACTGACTTTTGACTTAAACCTACATTCATAGGAAAACTGTTTTACATTTTGAACAGCTATAACACTAGTGAATCTTTTATTTTTCTAAAACCTGCCAAAGAGTGTTATAAGTTTTCCCAAGTTGCACAATGTTTTTTTTTCTCTCATACTTTTCCATCTTATTAAATAATTATGATCTATAGTCGATCTTCTAGTTGTGAAACTAAATTGATTCACAGAAATGCTTGTTTCATCTCTCCTCCCAGTTACTCTCTTGTAAAATTTCATGGTATTACATAATATTTCTAGATGCTTATTCATATTCATGACTCCACAATTTCATTGAGTAGGAAAGATGTATTGGCATAACGACTAAGATAGCACAATGACGATCTTCTGGACTAAAGGAATCATAACAGAACTCCCAAAAACTCAAATATCAGATGATCATCTGGCAACCTTAAGAATGTCCTTACTCTCCTCTCCATCAATGGAGCCATATTGTCTAGGATCAAGATGGATTCTGACACCAATGCTCAAAACCTTGGTTCTGTTCATTCATGGATTTATAAGATAACCTACTGTTTGGAATCAGATGACTAGTTAAAGCTTTTAAGAAAAGTAGTCTCTATACTCCTAATCCACGTCTCCAAAAGTTTAGCCTACATCGACTAAAGCTGCTTTAACAATAATGTGACTGTCAACATGCTTATGTATGGAAGAGACACAAACAAGGGCTCTGCCAGCAAACTAAAACTAAATGGTTTAATTGTCAATAAATGTAAGACATTTGATAATGGCATAGATTATCAAGAAAATGACTTTTGAATAAAAATGAGAAATACATAAGAGAACAGTGTCAAGGTTTTTTCTCAGAAAGAATTATATGCAAGAAGAGTGTATCTAACCTTGTTATTTGAATTTCTTCCTCCAGATCCATTTGGTCTGTAAGTCACAGGACTGTATGCTACAGAAGGAAACATATACCCAACAGGAACACCAGGAAAGTTAATACCTAAAAGTAGGAATGACAAAGGAAAGAAGAAAAATTAACAAATAATTTTATATACAGTCGAGAAATCGGTTATTTCCCAGGACAAAAGTTGTAAGAGTGATGTACATTGAGCCAATAGGATCAACATGGATAGGAAAGAAATGAGAGAAATATGAGAAACAACTTAACACAATTGATTCACAAACATGATAGAAACAGCAACAGTTCAAGTCATATAGTTGGGCATAAATGTACACTAAGATTGTGATGAAGAGAAGGATGCGGGGAGACGAGAGAAAAAAGTCCCTGAAAGGAATAATACTACAAACAATGGCACTGTAAAAAAATAATACAATAGATCATTAGGTCTTTATTAGGACAATATATAACCAGCAAAATATGAATAATTGCATTAGTTGGAAATTCTACAATCATAAAACTGTCTCATTTTCCAATTTTTACTTGTAATAGAAAGCTGCACTAGATATGCTCCATGTCCTAGTCAAGGTAAAACCCTAATGATTTAGGAGGTGTTGTTAAGAGAGTTTTTTCCTTAAAAAGTAAATACTAGGAGATGAGGCCATTTTGCAACAAAAGACAATTCAAGGCATTTGACTCGATAGGACATTTTGCAATCATAAAGTGAACTTTGATATTTGACAGCAATGAAACTCTAGAGAGAATTTTCGTTTACCCTAGAAAGGAGGGCAAAATGAAAATTTCAATAACCTATATGAAGCTACAAAAGACAACTCAAGGCATTTGACTCTATAGGACGTTTTGCAATCATAAAGTGAACTTTAATATTTGACAGCAATGAAACTCTAGAGAGAATTTTCGTTTACTCTAGAAAGGAGGGCAAAATGAAAATTTCAATAACCTATATGAAGCTAATTCCTATTAAGGTATGAAAATTTTATACACTATTGTTTTTCATTATTGTTATCTTTTGAATTATAAACAATCTTTTTTAAATGATTTCGATTGGGTCAATCTAAAAGATTGTGAACTCAATTTTGATTTTGCAATCAATATCTAACAAATAGCATGTTTCTATTCCGTTGACATAAGAGTAATTTATGACCCCTCCTACTTTACCCACAACATGGCACATTTCTCCCTCTTCTACCGAAGTTTTAGTGTTTATTCTCTCCTCATATGATATCCATAGATCCTAAACTTAATCTGAGTAATTCACTGATCGTCATGCTGCAGATGCACGCAACCTCATATTGATAATACAAGATAGGATTTCCAACCTTGGATTATATATCATCAACTACTACATGACCCAATCTGGTTCCAACTATGCATTTCAGTTTTATTAAGAATAGTGATGTGAACTGTCATGTGTCTCAAATGTAAAATATTGTAGCCATCAATCTTTTTCCTAAGCATAGCCATTAAACCCATTATTTAAGAGAGAGAAGCAATCTTCCGTGATGAAACTGACAATTTCCACTTAGTTCTATCATTTAATCTATTAATTAATTGTAATATCTAATTTCTCATTTAGCTTCTGAATTATTTTTTTTCAGAAGATGATGATGCCATCTGCCATCTTATACTCTCTAGAAAATAATAGACAGCGTCAATTGTCTCCCCTACTCAAACTACATAGGCAGCCACCTAAGTGAATTTTTAAGGGGATTGCACAGTTGCCGCATATGACATAAACTAAAAAATCTTATCTGGAACATTTGAACCAATTTAAACTAACCAAAATTTGACATAAAATCCTAAGATCCCATTGGGTGGCTTATAACTTGAAATGGTTAACATAAAGCTTTGTTTTGTAACATTTTAGCTATTAATATTAGCATATAAGGTTAATAAATAAATCTATCCCATACCTTATTGATTTTTTTATTATTACACCACCCAAGTTTTCTCCCAATTTATAGAAGATATTAGTAGAACCATGCAAATATGTAACCAATCAATACTAAATTTGTCTCGCTTATAAAATCCATTCTTTTACTGATTAAAAAGATTGTGAATAAATTTTCTTTATAAAGCACAATGCTTCTACCATTTAAGGTGTTTTATATATAGTGAAAATATTATTGTACATTCATACATATTCCATTATAAGTAATACCATATAGTTCTAAAAAAGTAGCACAAGAAAGAAGAGAAAAACAGGTAAAGGCACTTTTCATAACTAAGACAAGCAGAATCACAATCATAATCCATCTAGAACTAAAAAAAAGAGCAAATAAGGCATCTTATAAAATCTAGAAATTAAGAAATAATGGTACATAAAAAAATTAAATAATGAACACAGGAGATACACCTGAATATTGGTAAGGCGCATTCAATGTCTGTGGATAGTGAGCATCTTCTATTAATCTTGACAATATCAAAAAGATTGCGCGCATTTGTTCTTCAAAAGATCCTGTTAAAGTAACTAGCCTATCATTTAGCCCAGCATTATTATCCTGAGGAGATATCTTGATCCCAGCCCTTGATTCTTCTATAAATGACCTGAAAAAGTAGTAGTGCCTCGACTAATTACTCTCAGAATAATGTTTAAGGACTAATCTTCACAAGATAAAAGAGTCTGCACAAAGAAAAAGGAAAATAAAAAAGTAGTCTTGTTCATTTGTATTTTGTAAATTTAGAAAACAATTGGTGCAATATCCAATAATAACCACAAGTTGCAAAGACTGCTTAAGGGTTGAAAATTCTTCCTAATTTTCTATATAACAGAATGTACAATTCAACTATCAAAAAATATGCTTGAATAAAACTATACTTTATAGTTGAACCTCCTTTTCCGATTATAGCACCGCATGAGCTATTAGGAACAATAAGCCTGACTTTTGATCTACCTTCAGCATCATTGCCATCTTCCAACTATATGCCAAGCAAAAAAAAAATAAAGGTGGTAAATAGTCCTTTTTTTAACAACTAGAAATATCATATAATACATAGCTACAGACCTCACTGAGCAATTTTTCCTGGATCAATTCCATAGCCCTTACTACATCTCCAAGTACCCCAGAAACCAATAATATTCTATCGGACGTTCCTGGAAAAACTTCATGGTTACGTGACAGCTGAATACGAGCTCCAGATTGTGACTGGAATTCAGATATTGTAGATCCACCCTTGCCAATAATACAGCCAGCTTCTGTGTTAGATACAAGAATTCTTATGTGTGTTTGTTTCTCATCATCTCCTGAAAATATTTATATCCAAAAATCAGGTTTGTTGATCTAAACAAGAAAGAAATCAAGAATATATGACTACAATGTAGTATGATAGCACAGACAAAAAATGCTTCAACCTAACAACACAGCTATACTTGAAAAGGTGCACAAATTGCACGAGGAAGAGGCCTGTAGACTAAAAATGTTTCAACATAATAGACAGACATACTTGAAAAGGTACATAAATTTCACGGGGAAGAGGCATGTAGACTATTTGATGCAGGAGAATGGAAGGAGTTTGGATAAAGTGGTAAAAGAAGAGGAAAACACAGAGACATACATCATAAAATATAGCATTCATGACATACCAGTTTCATTTCACTTCAATTCATTATATAGCTTAGTCAATATTAGCATTCTCATACTCTAGAAACAATATGACAGACTGTATAAGGAAAAATACAAGCACTGACATTAGCATTTCGTAGGCTAGAAAAACCAAGAAAAACTTGAACATATCAAATAAACATTTCGTAGGCTATTTAACACCTTTGCTATTAGTTTATCATTCAAAACCGAATGTTTTTAATCATTTTAATCTAGAATAGTGAGTTTCTGCCACTTAGCGAGCTAAATTCAGAAAGAGATGCCATATTATTCAATAATAAGCTACCAAATATACGGGACGGATCATTGTCATTATAAGACTGCATAATTCTAGGCATGAAGAATAACTAAATCACAAAAAAGACACGATGTAACATCAACAGAAGCAACTCCATGCTAATTTACAAACGAGAATGCAACTGAGGCAAGACCTAATTCGATCTGCATAAAAAAAGGACCTTGATATCAAAGATAATGTCCACTCAAATCTACTTTTTCCTTTTTTACAATCTTGCCTATCATGAAACTGATTTTTTTTCATGATCTCCACGACAAGGCGACCAGCAACTGCTAGGAATTTTTTAAGCAACAAATAAAGTCCCACAAATTCATTCAGTATCGAAAAAAGCACTAAACTCTAAATGGCCTCGGAAGCACAACGCAACACACTCATAAACTCTAGCCTCGATCCGCTCCCATACAACTACCTCAAAATCACATACCAGCGTCCGCCATATTGCTCGTCAGTACTTTTGCAGATTCGCAAACCAATAATCATCTCAAAAGACATGTGTCGATCATCTGCCTACGGAGAACGAGAAGCGAAGGATTTTACCTGCGGTCGGAGATCTAGGTGGGTGCGATCGGCGAGGGGCAGTATCGGGGGACGAATCGCTGTGCTGCTTGGGCGACTCCATTGCGACCTGCGGCGGAGGCGGAGGCGGAGGCGGGTGGAGAAGGCTGGGAATGAGGACAAGGTGTCTTCCTAGTCTACCTGTCTCTCTCAGATCATTCACAGATAAGGGGGGAAAAACAGGGAAAAGGGCGATGAAGGTCTCGCTAACTTGCTACTGTCTCCTCTTTCTCGCCCGCGCCGCACTGATTGATTCCTTATTTCTTCGACTCCTGTATCAATTTCGACGCCTCAAGCAGTTTTGGGATAGTTGGGGCCCCGAATATGGCCCGGCCCAACAGAATAAATATTGTCGGCCTATACATGGCAATATACGTATCCCATAGAAATAATACAATTGGTATTTTTGTGAAACTCGTTATTTCTTCCGACTCGGAGGTTTCAGCTATGAAAGTCGGCTGTGGGACGAATTACCGTGAGTATTTTTTAATTTATTTAATAAATGAATTGAGAAAAAAGATGGATCATTTCAGAATTAATCGGTTATTAATATCTGAATTAAAAATAAATAAATAAAGACTTGATCAGCAGATCTGAGACTTGCTTATTAAATTGACTTTTGCATATAAGGTTTTTTTTTTTATCTCATCGAATTTGTAGCTTGTCGTGTCCCTCTTTTCTCTTCCCCTAACCTAAATAAATTGAATGAGTCAAGCTCAACCTTATTTAATAAAATAATTAAATCAAGTTAAATTGAGCGTAAAATAATCAAATCATAAAAACAGTTATTAGGTTTGTTTTGATTATTTTTTTTTACGAATTTATCAAATTTTCAATTCGAGTTTGTTTAAAAAAAATATTTTTTTAAAAAAAATATTTAGTTAATTAATGATTTTAATATATATATATATATAAAGCTTTAATAATCTATACATCACAATGAGCGATCATCATGAGCAATTCTTATAGGGTTTAGGCATCACAATTGATTGAGGTTCTTAAATCATTTTTAATTTTTTGCTTATTTTTTTTAATCTTTCAATTATGATAATAAAATTTTATCTTTAGAATTTAGGAATAGAGTTATAGTATTGAGTAAAAATAAATAAATCAAAAAAAAATTTGAGGTGTGCAGTGTGGGATAAGATATGTGGGATAACAAAATTTTCTGTCTATATGTAGAAATGTTATTCTACTCACCTCCCCGTATACATCCTGTATGTATAAGTATATATATATATATTTTTTAGAGCAAAGGGTAAGAATTTGAGATTTAGTCTTTAGGGTTCGAGTTATAATATTCAAGCTAAAGATTTTTTTTTTAAAATATCCAATTTTTTTGTTTTGCACATGATACACGCGGAGATGCACATGAAAGGTGAGCAGGATAACGTTCCTCATATAGAGAGAGAGAGAGGAATGCTACTCTGCTCACCTTTCGTACGCACCTCCATGTGCACCATATGTATTTTTTTTGTATTTTTTTAAAATAAATTATACTTAATACACACGAGGAGTACATGAGGAGGTGAGTAAGATAACATTTATCACCTCCTGCACTTATGTGTAAAAAAAATATTTTTTTTAAAATTTCTTTAGTTTAAATACTATAACTTAAATTTTAAAAATTAAACCTCAAATTCTTAACTCTTTCTTCTAAAAAAAATAAAGAAAAAAATTTATACTTGATGCACAAAGTATAAATTAAAAAAAGTACTAAAAAAAATATTTACACATGATGCATGTATATAGAGGAATGTTGTTTTGCTTACCTTCAATGCGCACCTCTATGTGCACTATGTATAATTTTTTTTTAAAAAAATATACTTGATGCACACAAGATGATACAGAGAGGTGAGCAGAATAATATTTTTGCATATATATATATACACAAAAATGTTATTTTGTTCATCTCCCCATGTACACTAAGTATAATTTTTTTTAAAGCAAAAGGTTACGAATTTAGGGCTAGTCTTTAGGATCTGGATTGCAGTATTCAAGCTATTTTTTTTTAAAAAAATATTTTTTTTTACACATAATGCACATGAAGGTGCGCGCGGGAGGTGAGGAGGATAATATATATATATATAGGGCTTTGATAGCCTACACACCTTATCCTGTACAACCATGTGCACCTGCTGAGGTGACATAATCCTGATCACTGATCATATCACACATATTTTAATCAATGATGTGCAGGTGGTCACCTCAGCAGGTGCTCATGGTTGTGTAGGATAAGGTATGCAGGCTAGCAGAACTCTCTCTCTCTATATATATATATATTAAAGATCTAGCATGATATGTATTGCATTAGGTTTTCTTCATCCTGAATTAGTTTCGCGTAAATTTTTGGATTAAGCTGTTTGTACTACAGTATATCTCATAAATTGATTTCCTACCATATTGCTCAATTATAAGTGTCCTTTGAAAAAACTTTATAATCAGTCTTCTGACTACACTTTTCTTCGATATTTTGGTTGCATATGTTATTCGTGGTTACGTCCCTACTCTAAATACAAACTTGACTTTTGTTCACTACAATATATCTTCCTTGGTTATAGTAATTTGTACCATGAGTATCGATGCTTATATATACTAACAAGATGATATATATTTCATGACATGTTACTTTTGATGAGTCATTTCCTTTTTCAGTAGGTTTTTCAATCTTTCCTCTAGATATAGGTGACATTTTCTTGATGTCACATAACATTGTCAGAAGTAATGACATCCTAGGTCCTGCTTCGGAACTCTTTGATAACTCTCCTATACCATTGGATTCATCTTAAGTTGTTGCTCCAACAAGAGTAGGACGAGACAATATTAGATCATTCTGTGTCCAATCTCAAAAGCTTCACTAGCCAAAGATAATATGCTTTCTAACTCTAGATCTTCAGATAAAACAAGTTCGTCATCAAAATCACTATGCCAACTACTTCTTCATTGCCATCAATAAGTGAATTAGATGATAATGCTCCTCGTCACATCCCTTAAGTGATACCTATGCACGTTGTCCACCAATGACAACTCAATATCTTTTTCTGCGAGCTTTAGTGATCTCTTCAAAATTTATTGAACCAACTTATATTTCACAAGCAAACAAGGATCCAAATTGGCATAGTGCAATGACTATAGAATTGGATGCACTTCTTTGCAATGGAACATGAAGCCTAGTTCTGCGCACTTTCTCTATGAATGTTGTGGCTCTAACTGTGTATTTCGTATTAAGCATCGAGTTGATGGTTCTCTTCAATGGTATAAAGCTTGACTTGTAGCCAAAGGATTTAGTCAACAACTAGGTATTGACTTCAATGACACCTTTAGTCCAATCATCAAAATTACATCTGTC
>JBBUKS010426626.1:0-18578 GCA_038050645.1 Hedychium gardnerianum
AAAGATGAAAGATGAAAGATGAAGATGGTGTCTACATTAACAAGTTCACAAATGGCAAAAAGGGGCAAATTTTGTGGATTTGGGAAAGGAAGAGACGGGCAGGCGCGGCGCTTACCCGGTGGGAAGGTTGTCGACGTAGCTGATCAGCATCTTCAGCTTGCTGCCGCCCTCGGAGGCGAGTCCGGCGTGCATCTCCACCGTCATCGCGTCCGCCACCTGCCTCAGTTTCCTGATGGGCGTGGCGCAGCTCTCCTCGAGCTCTCTCACCACGGCGTCGACGTCAGCCCAGCGGACGGAGCTCTGCACCCGCCGCCCCACGACGAGCGCAGTCACCGCGCACGCCGCCGCCGCACAAGTCACCGCCGTCGCGACCGCTCCCTTCCCCATCGCCCAGGAGGCAGTTTCTCCGACGAGCCCGGCCGCGGGACGATCGAATGGCCTAATATAACAAGACAAACACGAAACAAAAATCCCAATACGATCTAATAACAGCAACAAGATGGGATTTTGGTGACATCGTGAGCCCTTTTCCACCCTGATTAAGATCGAGAAGTGGAAAAGGAATGATCTTGGAGGGAGAACAGATTCTCAAGCTGGAATTTAATTTGTTTTGCACAAAGGAAGAGCCAGCAAGCAAAATCAATAGCAATTTTCAAGATGCCCCCTAGCATTTATTGATATTTTTTAAAATGCCACCCAATATTCCATTAATATCAAACTGCCTTCTAAAATATTTTCATGTTGTCAAAATATACCCTTGTCCCATCATAAATAAGCCGTCTAAGTGATTATTAAAATAAAATAAAATAAGTATTTTAAAATTTTAATATCAATAATTAGGTTTTCACACTTATCTTCAAATTGTTAATTTTTGATTAATATGTGTTAAGCATTTTCCTATTATTCTCTTTAGAACAAAACTTCCAATTTTTTTCCCCTATGGCCATTATTTTTAATCTAATAGCTTTATAGGTGTCTTTAGGTGGCTATCCACTTCCAAATAAAAAATAGGCCCATCTCAAAAGCTTCCATTCCCTTAATCATCCAAGCATAACTTATAGGGGCTAAAGTCAATAAATACAAACTTTGTGGAGCAAAAGCATCAAGGAATTAGCCACTTCACCCTTGATGATATAAAGTTTAGACTATGACATTTATATAATTTTAATTGACAAGGAATTATAATAAACCTACCTTATTCTTTGATAGCAATATAGAAAGATATCCATCATGCTTTTGAGCATCTCAATACCACTTTCATTGACCTTGATAAGCCTCCATGCCAAACCTAACTAAACTACATGATGTGTCAAGAAGTATGAATAAGCCTAAACTTTTCTCTCTATATATATATCTCTTTTTTAAAGAAAAATGATTGTTTTTTTAATAGTGTTAATCTCTTTTTATTGCTTAACATATGCTTATATAATAAGCTCAACATCCACTTCATTTTAAACATTAAGCTTGTTTAATACTATGACTCAATGAAGTCGAATCACGCAATGTAATTGGTGTGCAATATTGATATAAGCACAAACGCAATTGGCAAAATAGTTTAGTTGCAATTGATGCTCTTGATTTTTGTGATTGAATTGATTCAACTTTTGTCGGTGCAATATTTCAAATGCTCTCGCCTTTGCCTTTCATCCGATCTTAAGCTATGTTTACATTTCATTGATGGAAAATAATGGAAGGAAATCAGAGAGAAAATGAGTTTCTCTTTTTTTATTTATCTAGATAGTTATGGGAAAGAAGAAAAATATATATATATATAATACTTTTCCTTATACTTTGTTCAAATAAAAGGAAAATGGATAAAAAAAAACAAATGGGCATGTTTTTTTTTATATAAAAATCACATATATTTTATCTTAAAAATATTTTTACTACTATCATTAATTGTTATAATATATAATAGCTACAAGATACCGAAGAGGCCCAAGGCAAGGTCTCGATATCCAAATTGGTTTGGGCTAATGGGCCCGGTTCAGTTTGCTTTTTGCAATTTTATCCCTGAATCTTATCCAAATTTCCAGACGTCCCCAATAAACATTGCCCTATTCATAAGATACAGAATATATGCATCTCCCTCTCTTCTGTTCGAACATAATTTATCTTCGATCAGCTCCGCCCTACGATGCAGTGGAATCCACTCATGGTTCGTCGTCGTCATCGATCCCGAGTTTGTTCGTTTCGTGCATTGCGAAAATGTTGAGTTTGAAATTAGATCTGGTTCCTTTTTGAATGTCTTTTTCCATGTGTAAATCGATCTCAGGATCGGATGATGGACGAGCTGCACTCGCAGGGCAAGTCCATTGAAGATATCGCAGAGTGCCCCTTTGGATCCCCATGTCATCGAAGCCATCGACACGGCTTATTCTCTCGGGCAGGGTTTTGTTCTCGCTCTCACTTTTGATGGAACCCTAAATAAACAAATGGTATAATTTTTTCTGAGAGATTGTCTGGGATCAGGTGTGAGCTCAGGGTGGTGAGCGATGCGAACGTGTTCTTCATAGAGACAATACTCAAGCACCATGGATTGCAGGAGTGCTTTTCAGAAATCAACACAAACCCTAGCTACGTTGACGAGGAGGGGCGGCTAAGGATTCTACCCTTCCATGATTCTACCACTTCATCTCATGGTTGCAGTCTCTGCCCTGCCAATATGTGCAAGGTAACTCTTCTTGTGCCCTTTTTTCGTGTTCAAGAAACTCTTGTCTTATTTGTGATGATGTATCATAAGAGATTATTTCTGTGATTCGAACCCGTGATCAGTAAGTAAGTCACACGATAACAATTTTACCTACTTGAATTGTGGAGATTCGTGCCTAATTTTCTTAGTCTTTCCCTTCTCATCCTCCTATCTTTCCATCCAAGTAAACCAAACAAAGTTTCAGAATTAGGCAAATCAAAGTAGAGAAAGTGTCGACCAAATAGTTTTCAGTAAGTTTGTAGATGATTTTCTCATGAAACTTCAGGACTAAGAGCTAGCTTTAATTTTTTCTTCAAACATACACATTTAACTATTTGAATGTTCATGGTTACACAATCAGAATACGAAGCAAAGCATATCGACTTGGCTATATTCATACAGTCATCTCATCCTGAAATTAATGCAGGGAAAGATCATCGATCGAATCAAATCCACCTCTTCTATTCCTTATTACTTGTTGTTGACGCGAAAGGACTTCCTCTACTCCCTCTCCCTATTCCTTATTAGCTATAAAATGGTTTTAAGCTCTATTTCTCTTTGTTGGCATTGTAACTGCTATGAATATCCTTTAAATGCTATTGTAGATGAGATGTTTACATATAAGAAGATTCTATGGTAAAAATACTTGTCGATTGGTATCTTAGACTAAATTAGATAATATTTTCTCACGAAACCTATTAAATTACTTGTGATAGGGATGATTTTTTTTTTTCTTTCAATTTTTATCCGATAACATGTCCTCACACTATATTAAACCTCTCGATAATATCATTGTATAAATTTAGGTCATCCTAATTTAATGAGATCAAAATTGATCTAACTTTTTTCCTTCTTATTTTAAAGATGCCGTTCGACTTAAAAAAAAAAAGACCAATTCTTTAAAAATAAAATTTAATAAAATTAATAATAAATGGATTGGACGGCATTCTCCATATCGTTGGCGTCTCTCTATTCTTAGCCGTTAAAACCGTTAAAAGTGCGCGTTTTGCTTATTTCTCTTCCCCGGGTTTGCGCATGACCCACCGATGGAGCAGAGTCCGTCGCCGTCACGTCTCATCTTCTTCCTCCTCCTCCCTCTCTCTTTCGCCGTTGAAGTCCCTTCTCCACCGTCATCCGGCAACGGCAACGGCAACGCCCCCGTTAATGGTGGCAGGGTCTGCGAGAACTTCACCGTCCCTATAGTCGGCGGCATCAGCGTTTGCATCACACCGAAATCTCCGCCCCCTCCTTCCCCTCCTCCCCCTCCTTCTCCATCTAGCGAGAAGCGCTCGGTGCGAGCATTCCTGCAGGCCCACAATCGGGTGAGGGGGGCGGTGAGGGAGAAGCCGCTGCAGTGGGACCGGAATCTGGCGCGGTTCGCGCGGCGGTGGGCGAACCAGCGGCGGGGCAACTGCGACATGGTGCACTCCATGGGCCCCTACGGGGAGAACCTGTTCTGGGGTGGCGCGGGGGCGGAGTGGACGGCGGAGCAGGCGGTGGAGGAGTGGGCGAAGGAGGCGGAGGACTACGACCGCGACAGCAACTCCTGCGCGCCGGAGAAGATGTGCGGTCACTTCACGCAGCTGGTATGGAATGAGACCGAGAAGGTCGGGTGCGCCCTCGTCAACTGCGTCAAAGGAGGCGTCATCATCACCTGCAACTACGATCCGCCGGGAAACTACGTCGGTGAAAGCCCTTTCCAATAATTGCATATGTAACAGGGGATGAACCATTAAACCATATGTACTGTGCTGTGCTTGATCAAGAACTACAAGTTCGTACCTATTAAACCATTAATTACATTCCATCCGTAACCCAAATGCAACGTTAACGATATCCCTGGTAAAAAAGTTAACGATATCCCTGGTAAAAAAATAAAACGCTCGCTCTCAACGTTCTCGTCAGTTCATTCTACAACGAACACATAAAAGACAAAAAATCACCTAGCCTCAAGCATTTATTCATGAAGGCAGGCATAAAATTATTTGTTTAATAATCATTTATGATTTATCTTTTTCGTATTAGTCCTGACACGAATATTTTATTTTTTATCACCATGCATAAATTCAAATTCAAGAAATTATAATTAAGCATCCTACATCAATCTTCGACATCGCCTCTCCTCTGTCTTCGGAGACGACGAACTAGCTCTCCTTCAAATTAGAACCCATCGGCCGTCCCAACGATCGGCAGTAGCAGCCAGTGTTCTGCCAACGCGTACTGCAGCAGTGGTGGGAGTGCAAAGAGGATCAGTTCTTCTCCGGCGAAGCAGAAGATCGTTCAGATTGAGCGCCGGAGCGGTGGTGGATCTCATGGTTCATGACGTGAGGAGTTAACGGTACCCAGTGGCAAGGTCCATGACTTAGTCAAACCCGACCCTCAATTTGTCTGTCTCGGGATAGAACTCAGATCGAGTCAATTGAACCGTGCCTGAACTCGAGTCAAATCAGTTGACTCATTCATGAACTCGAGTCAAGTTAGTTGACTCCCGACCGAGTTTAATCCGAGTTCACATGCCCCTTTGGTGAGGGACAAAGAGGTGCATCATTTGAAGATCTGGACCACCAATTCATCCTTATATAAGATACTTGTGATAATGTTAAGAGGTACGTCGGGAGGTTGGAATGAGTATTTCATTTTTTATTATTAAAAAATACGTGTCGATCGTATAATAATACTCAACTCAACAAAAACTGACTTAGAAGAAATCAATTTTATACACATCCGATTTATGATCGTGATTACATCAAAAATTTTAATTAGGTCGGATAAGAGGATGATCGGTCCAAAGTTTTTCACTAGTCATTAGATTAAATTAAGAAATGAATGATCAGTATTCTTAAACTCGTTTTTTATTGGAGAAAAAATTTCTTACAATCCATTATAGTTGAAATTTGAATCGTAGATCCCTTGGTTATTCATTGGAGAGCCTAACTATCACATCATTGCCCCAAGGGTAAAATTGCTTGAAAAAAATATATTAATCATGTCACGGGATTGACTGATGATAAGTACATGAGGTATTATCACTATGATGTCTTAGGATCAAATCCTGACTAATAATCAGATTCCTGCTCTCTTTCATATATTGGTCACTGTTCAAGTTAATTAGACTAATCCTCATGATTTATCTCCATATTAATTCTAAAATAAATTGAAGAAAATATTAAAAATAAATATTTCATCTTGATTACATAAAAAAGTCGACCCGACCCATCCCATAATCTAAAACCGGATCAGTTCATGTTTTTGCCAGAAGCATCCATTACCGGCCAACTGTAATGGCGTTCGAAGCAATTCATAAATTTCGTCTCAGGTCGACGGTATGGGCCCAAGTTGTAGAATTTGGGCCCCACAGGACATGGGACGGCCGTGATTGATCCTGCATGTTGGTCAAACAATCCTCCTCCGTCCGAATTAGGGCTTCGGCTATAAATTCGATCGAAATGGCGGTCTGCCTTCGCTTCCGCTCTTTGGTTTACCTCACCGTGTTGATCGCCGGAGCAAGGCCGCACCTTAACAGCCTGCACCGCCAAGATGGTAAGCGTCTGCCTCTCGGACTTTGCTTCATTCTGTAGAATCCCTTTGTATCAGTTGAATTTGTTCCTAGGGATCAAGATGTGGTGGACGGTCCTTTTGTATTTTTGTTTGAAGAAAGCAAAACGATTTTTTTCGATTGCACTACATCAGTTCGAAATCACAAGGAACCATTTATGAACCTTATTGTCTAGCAGATTTATTGCACCAGAGTTTCATATATTTTGCAAAGTTAGTAGCAAAATGGTGTTTTGTGTTAGAATTGTGAGTTTACAGCATCCATCTCTGCCATGCATAGTTAATGATCGGCACATTATTTGCGAGATGCTTGTATGTTTCATGGCTATGCACTCAAATTCTCATTGTATCTGCTACTGATTTGTGAAATGTTGCTCTCCTTCTTTGACTATATTCCTTCTACTAACTGTGGTCATTTTTTTCTCATCCAAATACAGACGAAGCGCACCAAGAAGGCTGGAATTGTTGGCAAATACGGTAATCAAATAGTTCAGTAGCTCAATCTACGGTGAAGGCTGCTACTGAATTTGCCCTTTTGTCCTATTGTTTAGGTACCAGATATGGTGCAAGTTTGCGAAAGCAAATCAAGAAAATGGAGGTTTCTCAGCATGCCAAGTACTTCTGTGAATTCTGTGGGAAGGTACAATTTCTTGTTTTGACTTTTCAGCTTGATGTGTTAGCTGATGTTGGATAAAAACTTGAACTACATTATATTTGTTGATCAGTTGAAACTGTGATTTTGAAACATTGACAGTGATGCTCTAGGATCCAATAAAATTATCAAGTCGGTGTGGCAATAGTGTGAATATAAAATTTAAAAATATACGGTTATGTTGGTGAACTCTTAATCATATTTCAAGATGCATCATTGAAAATTTGTTATGATTAATATTTTCTAATTTGTAGTCTCAATCACATACATATAATGAGCTCAAATTGAATTTCCATGACTACCCTAGTACAATATCTAGAAAATTCAAGTGTTGGGTAGGATCAATTAACCCCACTAGTTTCTACCTTGATCTTCTGTACCTGCTTGTGAGTAAATTTGAAGCATTGGAATTCAATAGAAATCTTCTATTTTTCATATTTTATAAGCATTGTGTGGATGCTACATTTAGCATTTAGGGTGTGCTTGTTTCATGTAAAATGTATTTTTTTTTCAAAATTCTTTCCCCATTTTCATCAATGGCACGATGGGGGGGAATGAAAGTGGAAGTCATTCTCCATGCTTTCCTTCGGAGTGGAACAAGTCATTTTCCCCATGCTTTCCCTTCGGAGTGTAACTCATTTTCCTCATTCTCTCCTCACTCATACGTGAGCCCCTCCACCCGCTCCGGGTCCATGTGGGCTCCTTTGCCAGCCCTTGTGATATGCTCCAGCAGTCCCTTTGAGCTCCTCACACCTCATCTGCAAGCCCCTTATCCCCTTTGGCATCCCTCACAAGCCATTCCAAGTGACCTTTACTAACTCAGGGTCAAAATTATTTTACCCTCCTTGCAACAAACGAACCTAAAATATTTTCCCTTGTAAAAATAAATTTGTTGGAAAATATTTTACACTTTTCATTTCTTTAAGTAGCGATACACAAATGGGTTGTTTAAGAGTTCGATATATAAGAGATCATTCCACTGACTTGGTTAAATCACATTTCTTGTTTTGCTAGTTTGCTGTGAAAAGAAAGGCAGTTGGAATCTGGGGCTGCAAGGATTGTGGCAAGGTCAAGGCTGGTGGTGCTTATACATTGAAGTGAGAACAAAAGTTCTACCATCTCGCACGGTTTCTTCATTCATTACTTTTGCTCACAACTCATTCTTCATTTTGTGCAGCACTGCTAGCGCCGTGACCGTGAGGAGCACTATTCGTCGGTTGAGAGAACAAACTGAAAGTTAAAGGAAGTGAAGAATTGTGCCACTATGCAATTTAAGTTTCAGCTCGGACTAGTTATGAATTTTCCTATTTTCTCAGGCAGAAGTTTTTCAAGGCATTGTAAGCTAAACTCAAATGTTTTTACCCTGATGATTTTTAAGCTTTAATTCAGACTTTTCGATTCTCCAGTTTGTTCTTTGTTGGTTTGTGGATTGCGTTTTTAGTCTCTGGAATTTAATCTTTACTAACTAATGTGTTACTGAAGAACAGAAGTAGAAGAATGCCGAATTTATAATTCAAAAGAAAACTTTATAAAATATTATTTATGATTTTATTCATGTAAAAGTATAATTTAAAAGTTAATTATTATTTTAAAATAGAAAAACGACTACAGAATCACGTCCATTCTCATTTCTCCGTACTTCCACTGCTTTTCCAGTCTCGTGTTCTCATCGGGATTCCAACCGACCAAATCCAACGCTTCAAATGATCATTTCTAGCAACGTGCACGGCCAAGATTACCCCCGGCCAAATCTGATAATCTTCTTCGCCACTCCAAATTTCGTTTCCCTCCTCCTCTCTTCCTCCCAAACCAAAAGGAAGGGAAGAAGAAGAGGAAGAAGAAGAAGAAGAAGAAGAAGCATTTCCTTTCCTTTTCTTTTTACCTGGTTCGTTTTCTCCTCTTCTTGATTTTCTATTAATGTCTCGTTTTAATCCTGTCTTTCCCTTTCAACTAGCTCGGTCCAGCGATCTCTTGCTTCCCTTTTCCTCTTTTTTGCTTGTTCAGAAATCAATTTAGGTTTTTTTTCTTCCTTGCAGTAAGTATGATTATTTCTGATTCATCTTGTTGTTTGGATGCTATATTTCCTGTTTGTTTGTTCATGACTTGTGGAACAAGTTCCGAGCAAAACTTTGGTGTTAATTAGAGTCGTAATGGTGTTAACGTACAGTTTGCATTAGCCCCCCAATCTGTTCGTGGTAATTGCATGTTAAAGTTGGGTGGTTCCGGCGTGTTCTTCTGTTTCAGCAGATGCTGTGTTGAGAGATTAACTCGTCTCATTGTAATGTAGTTGGACGTGTTTGATATTACAATGGTCCATCCAGTGGTCGAGATGTGAAATTTTAGTTTGGGAATGAAATTGGCACCATTCTTTGAATTGGAGCGAGAAGCTCATTCCATCCCGCAATGGGAGCGAGAATCTCATTCTTTTTAATATATGGATATAATGAACACTGCATGTCAAACTAATAGACGTGGAGCATCCTAGTTTTAGCATGTCTTCTTACGCCCATCATGAGTCAATGCCGTAGATATAATGGGGTCGTAGATATAATGGATCGCTACAATTGTCCATATGAGATTAATGGGTCAATATACCCTCTCATCTCTCGAAGGTAGAGGCCTAGCTTTGGTACCATGTTAAGTTAGGGTGGAGCCAATGGATAGTCACTCAAGAGAAGGGACATCTTTCTAATATATGGACGTACTAGATCACCAAACTTATCCATGTGAGATTAATAGGTGGGAGCATCTTAGCTTCATGATCCTCTACCATGCCATCATGACTCAGAGATACAAATATAGCTTTGACACTATATTTAGTTGGCGGCAGAACCACCCATTTGTTCAGTTGAAGGAATGCACATTCAATTTCAAAATGATCTCTCATTTGATAGTGGAACAACTAGATCTCAATGATTTGTTCATGTGTGGCTAATTGGTGTGGAGCATCTTAACTTCAACAATATTCTATGTTCTTTGTAATTTGTGATTCATTTTAATGGCAAATGGATTAGAATCTTCCTGTACGATTGGGATTTGGGATTCACCTTTGGCTATTTCTTGCTCATAGTTATTTTTCCTTGTATGGACTACTTCTTCCCTATCTAATATAGGAATTTCAATGGAGTTCTTATGTGACACCTTACTTTAGTCTTACATGGAGATTTGTTATAAGCTTTATTTGAGTGTGCAATTGTTCACTGATGCTTAAGCATTTTGGGTTGGTAATCGGTTATGCTATATTAATGCATCATTTCTCATATTGACTCTAAATATATACATAGAGAAAGCTTTACGGAAGGGATTTGTTCTGTTTTTATGGCATTCTATCTTATGTTACCATAGCTGCATTATGCTTTTATTGTAGTACAATTGACAGCATGTAGCATATGTGCTTTATGTACTGAACCATCAGTGACTGTTCTAAATTGGCAATGCAGTGGCTTAATTCACCTAGAGGTCGTGGCAAATGCATGTGAACCATACCAGTGAGATTTCTTTAGCAGTCACTGATACAGAGATGAGCACAAATTGCGAGAATACTACAAATCTGGATGACTTGTGTGAGCAAGAAGACAAGAAAATAGAAGCTTCTGTTAGGTTATGTCTTTATGTTGTTTTTGATATCTAAATCACATCTGATTAAGGATTAGGAGGCTCATTTTGTTATCTTATAATCAGTCCTGTCGAAGAAAAGAGAAAAGCACCAAGAATCAAAGGGTGGGGCCTTAGAAAGTTCAGTACAATAGGTAAGGAGGCACAATCTAACTGCTTTTGAGATTCTTCCATCATTTCTATGCCATTTTACGTCGATAACTTCTTACCTTGTGCTTAATTAAGCATTCTTTGTCTTGTATATATTCTGGCATAGTTTATTCAGAAATAATAGTTTAATTGATCCATTCATTGAAAGAATGTGTGTTTATTTGCATGAAATCTCAAATTAAAGTAGTTGGCAGTGTTATAATTATAATTTCAACTCCGAATCTTGCACACATACTTGCAATGCATTCTTGCCAAATCAAATAAGCGATTATATTCATCTTCTCATGGCACACTCCAAATTGTCTGATTTTTCAGTGTGTGATAAGGTTAAGGAGAAGGGAAGAACTACTTATAATGAGGTAATGATGAAAACACTATTGATTCTCTTCCTCCAAGCAAGTTATTTTGTATGCTTAAGTGAGAAATCTTCAAGGATTTTTTAAAGAAAATGTAAACATTTTTTGCATTTGAAATGATACTTAATCCTAATTTTGAAATGCAGAAGGCATTGAACATGTCTCTCCATGAAATATTAGTTTTATGATTTGTGCATGTTAAAAGAGTTCCTTCACAGAAGTTCCCACATTATTGTTCTATAATCTTGGAAATTTTGCCCTCTGTTAAAGTTTGTTTGGTCCTTTACTAAGTTTTTAGTGCATGCATGGGTACAAAGACTAACCTTTTGCTAAGACTTTTGCACAATATGATCCTCATGGACAGTGAAACATCAAACTATCCACGGTTCATTAGTATAGCTAGTAATTGCCAGAGAGGCAAGAAAATAGAAATGTTTGCTTCTTTCAGCTCGACGTAATAGATATGTCATCTCAATCGAAATGTTGCCAAGGGATGAATGCAACTGTCAAAGTTCAAAACATGACACTTTTTTTATAACATGAGTTCTATTTACTTTTCAAACTGTTTGTAACTTGTCTGCCAGGTTGCAGATGAAATAATTTGCGACTTGTCATCCATGGAGAAAAAGGATACTAAGGTTGTGCTTTATCTCAAGAAGCATTCATTTTCTAAGCTTTATGAAACTATGCCACTTTTGTGTGCTGCTGTAGTGTTAATCTCACCATTTCTTTTGCGTGGGATAGTTCGATGAGAAAAACATACGAAGGAGAGTTTATGATGCATTTAATGTTTTGATGGCAATTAATGTTATTGCGAAAGACAAAAAGGAGATTATTTGGGTTGGTTTTCCTTGCAATGGACTTGACAAGTTGGCAAAAACTGAGGTTTGCTTTACAGTTTTACTTATACAGCCATAAGACCCGAAAAATATACAATGTTTGTGATTCTGAACTGCTTATTCGTGCAGGAAAGAAGAAAATTGTTACTTAAAATCCAAGAAAAAGCAAATTCTTTACGAGAGTTGGAGAACAAGGTGCATTTTTCTTTATTTTTGTGCAAAACTGTTATAAAGAGCAAAATCTTCGGTTTTATGTTTCAGTCAATTATTAAATAGCTAACAGATTGAAATTCTCAAAAAGACACCCAAGGTTTTGATATAGCTGATGGTGTACTGTTTTGGTTCTTCAAGTATAGAGATATCAGCAATCTTATACGCCGGAACCAACGGTCGCACAAGTTAGGGAGTGTTTCTTCTGATGGGATAGCTCTACCGTTTTTGTTGGTTCGGGTATGTTGATTTTTTTTTTTGGTTTCAGGTAGTATATCGATTCTTTGTTTCCAGTATACATGGTAGTAATATCCCTTAGCAATTGCATTTCTTTCGGGTATTCAAATATGTTAACACTGATCTGGAAATTTAAAGATACGATATTTCTTAGTATCGATGCTTAATTTTTTCACCTTCACTACACTACAGACTAATCCAAAGGCTACAGTGGAGATTGAGATCTCAGAAGACATGCGAATGGTGAATTTTGACTTCCACGGGTATCTGGTTATCTTCTCAGCTTTTACTGACTCGAGCTCTGCATCTCCTCTCCTAGTTTGCTTTAATGTCTTTGTGTTGTCTTCCTGCTAGAGCACCCTTCCACTTGCATGATACTGATTCGATACTCAAAGCTATGCGATGCGCCGGGTCTTCTGAACAAGATCAAAACTTAGCAGATACTTTGACGGAACAAAAATCTCAGCAGCAGTAGTCTGCATTGGTTCCTTGGGATTAAGACACAGGAAGAAGTTTTGTGAACCAAAGCATCAAATAGATAGAACTTTGAGGTCTTATGTCCTTGTACAACCCCTTTCATTTTGTAAGAACTTGATGGATGTGTTGGATTTAGTCTCCATTAGATGGGCTGACATATTAGTAACACACGGATTTGTCATTGTAAACAAACTTATTAAAGTGATCTAATTTGATATTTTAATTATGGGTTCGTATTATTAGTCGTGGATTTATATGTGTAGAATCTATTTGTCATGTGATCTTGAGGTAATGTGTTTGAGTTGTGGAAATAATTTTTTATAAAATATAAAGTAAGATTACATATAATAAATTCAATATGATCTGATTCTTCTTTAGGATCCCATATGAGCTTCAACTACTCTTTAAAATTGTTGAGTAAAAGAAAATACTAGTTAAGAAAACTTATTATGCAAAGTTCTCTTGAATTTTTTTGTGTGGATTGTTACCATGTATATTAAAATTTTATAGTATTAAAATCTACTCTTAATACTTTGTTGTATAAAATTTATTGTTTTCTAAATAAATAGATGTATGCAACTCCATTAAATGATTCAAAGTGTTTAAATAATTTACAATCGTTTTAAAGCAATTAATGTTTAAATTTTATTTTATTTTTCTACTTGGAATTTCTTTTAGATTTCAACAAAGCCTTTTGGTAAAATGCACAAAAGTCCTCCAAATTTTCAATTAAACTCGAGATTTGGAAAGTTTGACTTTGATAATTATAACATTTTTAATTCCACATGTATAAAAATTCAATTTACAACAATAGCTGAAGTTAGACTTTGACCTTTGAAAATTTGAATTTTCAAGTTGTCTTTTTAAATTTGAACTCTTTCTATTTGACAATTGAAATCAAATTTATACTAATATGATCACATTTTCCTATATAGAAAAAATAATGATACTTAAATTGACATTTTTTTTTTTTTGAAATATGGCTATACTGAAAGGGCAACCTTAGATTTGTAAAAGAAATAGTAAAAATTAAAAATTATCTTGTAAAAAAAGGTAAAAATAAAAAAGGAAGATTTATTTTTTAAGTTCAAAATGAGAATAAAGAGCGCCTTATTAATAATTATTTATTAATATTTATTATTTTTCCATTTTTAAGCTCCACCGAGGGAAGACTACGCTACGCTGCCCGCCTCGAATCGTTTCCTTTCGAAACTCCCCCCATTCCTGCTCGTTTCCGAGTCCGAGGCGGCGCAGACCTGGATCTCTCGGGAGCTCCGGTCGCTAATCGCGCTAAAGAGAACTTGGATCTAGTAATCAGGCAGGAGAATTCATCGGCTTCTTCGGCGGTGGTGGTTGTTGCTGTGGCGATCGCGTAATGGCGTACAGGTCGGACGACGACTATGACTACCTCTTCAAGGTGGTGCTCATCGGCGACTCCGGCGTCGGGAAATCCAACCTTCTCTCTCGATTCACTCGCAACGAGTTCAGCCTCGAGTCCAAGGCCACCATCGGGGTCGAGTTCGCCACCCGGAGCATCCGCGTCGAGGATAAGGTCATCAAGGCACAGATTTGGGACACCGCAGGCCAAGAAAGGTTCGATCTTTAAATCCAGATGGTATTTTTAGCCGATCGCTTTGTTTTCTCTTTGATTTTTCATCGGTTTGGTACGGTAATGCTTCAGGTCGGATCTAGGACTTAGCTTTCTGGTGAAATCTTGTGCACGCTATTTCCATTGTAAACAAAATTAGGTTTTGCTAGATCAGTCCTTATTGCAATTCATGTTGTTGAGCTTGTTGTCAAAGTTGGATCGCCTAATCGAATTCTTTTTCTCTTGAATTTGCTTCTTTTCAGAATGTTTAAGAAGGTTAAACCACCTATGACTGCCGCAGTGGTATAGTATGATAATGATGCGCAACTAAACATGTAGGAGGACATACCTATCCTTGTTTTGGATGTTAAAACATCTCTCTCCTTTAGAGGGAAGTAGTTCTTCGGTTCATATCCTGTGCGAGTTGGATATATTCTAACCTTCATGAGTTATGACAGATGGGTAATCAATGTCCCATATGACTTTGTGGACTCGAATGATTTTGATCTGAGCATGCATGTGTATGTGGTTCTATGTCTTATCCTTGTTGGTCATATGCTGATTCAATTATTATGTCGTGTTCATAAACTAAATATCAGCAGCAGTTTTCTACAGAGACACCTGTTGATCGTTAGTCATGAACTGGACCAGATCCCTAATGTAGGAGATTTTTCAATCATATATCCATTAAGAATCACTATAATGACATTTTTAGGATTAATTATGTATTATTTGCTTCAATGACCTGTAGAAGGATATGGGATGCAAAACGTGGGGCTTTCTCCATTATTTTTCAAAGCTTATAAACTTTTGAAAACTGTCATAGCAAGTAATATCTTCCTTGATAGATGGTCTCGACATTTATAATTGTGTTTAACGTCTGTTCATTTTTCCTCTTAGGAAGCCATAACAAGGCTTGACTGTTTAACCTAGATATTCTCCATTTTCTTTTCCTATCTTCCTTTTGTTAATTTCATTCGATCAATTTCTCTGATTATTGTAATGCATTCATTCACTTGTAAATTCCCAATATTGTGACCTGACATGGCTTTTGGCCTTTTTATCATAAGCAAGTGTGTTTATTAACATACTTGAGAGTTTTTCATATTAGATACAGGTCTATAAAATGGAAGCAATATGCCCAATGAAGACAAAACGTTTGTGCAGGTACCTTAATGGGACATCAATCTTGTATTGGTGGGTTAGAAAAAACAAATGAATAAGCTGAACGGATAGTTAGTGCATAGGAAACTTTCGATTCATTCCTAATGTTTCTAGGTATTGATTTTTTTTTTCCCATGGCAATGCATGCATGTATGAGAACCCTTCTTACATTATATCAGAAGATTTGTTCATGGTCATGAGTATGACATAGTTTCCATTTTTACAAAATTAATTTGAGAACGGATGCTGAACAATCATACTGATTTCAAACTAAATTTATGACACTTTAAATTGTAGTATTTGGGGGCAGGAAACGCCGTAAATTCCTTTGACAGTGTATTTGCATCTAGTTATATTGATTTTGATTTGATGGTTGCTGTCACATTGATGCTAGGAATTATGACTAACTAGAGTCAAACTTCATTTTTTTCAGTTGGATTCTTCGTGTCAGGTTACTCTGACTTATGTATGGATTATTTGGATTTTATGGATGTAGTCACTGATGCTAGGAATAATGAATGCTTAGCGGTGAACTTTCCTTTTTTTCGATCAATTGGGTTTCTCTTGCATTTTAAGAAAGCGTGTTCATTAATGACTGCGTAGTCTGACTTATTTTTGGTTCATCAATGTTAAATAACGATTCCAACTAGAATCTTGCTACCAGGTCAATATATCTTAAGAGAAGCTAGAATGAGAAAGAAGATGGAAAAAAAAAAGAAGAGCCAGTGTTGCAGGGTGGAGAGAGAGAGGGGTGAAGAAGACAGCATGATTAGAGAAAGAAAGAAGAAAATAGGTGATACCCTTGCATGGTTAAAAGATAATTAAAAATTGACTTCTATTATGTGGTAAATGATGAAATCATCTTGGCAACTTCTCTGGGACGTCTCGTACTTTTTAAAAAGGGGTAAATGCTTCACCTAGCAATAATAACACGTGCAAGGGGGAAAAATTGACTTTTATTAATGGCAAAGGAGAAACCGTCACCTCGACGGTCTTTTCAAGGTGGTCCTTCACTATTTGGAAGGAAGGTAAATCACGAGTGATTACTAGTCTTTGAACAATGATCATTACATGGAGGAGAACAGGAATCTGACAAATATTATGTTATCAAGGATTGATCTCTAGATCTTTTGATGACAAAATCTCATATAATAGCCATCTGCTCGTCCCGTGGGAACAAAAAAAAAATTGACTTCTATTGGTCATATGTGAGAGAGAGAGAGAGAGGAGAGGTGAAGAAGACACTACGATTATTGCTTCACCCAGCAATAATTATATTGATCCTCTGTCCACTCTTAAGTGCAAAGGATCACAATTTGTTTTAATTCCTTCATCTTCGACTGAAGTGAACAGAACGAATCTTGCATTATTGGCATGTTGAGGATCACCCTACAAACTGTATGGAGGCTATACTACTAGTAATCTTCTGATCACTTCTAATATGTTACAGTTTACTACTAATTCATCTAGTTTTTTGTACCACTATACGATTGAGGTCGTATCACTGCTATGTTTATGGTTAAAGGTGTCCATTAAGGACAATGACTACAGCTTAGGAATGTTCAGCTACATGAATGGCATGATAACATAGCACTAGTCTTTTGCACTCTCCCAAGTTATTTGTATACAATCTTGTAATTCTATTTTTTTTTCAACAGAAACCTATTTTTGATTGGCTAATGGCTGGCATTTAATGGTTTAAATCAAGAACTGCTTCAATTTATGATCGTCTCTTTTTCTATCTATATCAGGTATCGAGCAATCACAAGTGCATATTATCGGGGAGCTGTTGGTGCACTTTTGGTGTATGATGTTACTCGGCACATAACATTTGAGAACATGGAGCGTTGGTTGAAAGAGCTGAGGGATCATACTGAATCTAACATTGTGATTATGCTCGTGGGCAACAAAGCGGACTTGCGTCATCTTAGAGCAGTTTCAAAAGACGACGCAAAGACTTTCGCTGAAAATGAGAATACTTTCTTCATGGAGACATCAGCTCTTGAGTCTACGAATGTCGATACTGCCTTCACAGAAGTGCTCACTCAGATACACCACGTAACAAGCAGGAAGGCACTCGAAGCAAGTGAAGATCAGGCAACATTACCAAAGGGGCAAACAATCAACATTGGTGATGATGTATCAGCTATCAACAAGGCCAGTTGTTGTTCATCTTAAGATATAGTGGTCTCCTCTTCACTTTTCGATATGCCGGTCCCGTGTTTTGCAAGGCCGAATACGATTCCTCAGGATTTGGATTTGAGTTTACTGGCCGAACTATTACTTACTACTTTCATATGCTGGTGTTGTACTAATGGTTGTTTTTGTACCAACAAAAAAAACATTCTTTTATATAGCCGGGAGCAATGTGATGATTTTAAAACCATTTAAAATCCTTTTGAATTGCATCCTAAATCTTTTTCAAAACAAATTCAAAAGAGAATCTCTCATTCATTCAATAGAGACTAACAAAGAAGCGTTCATAACAGTGACAAAGAAACACACAAAACCATCTAACTATCGACTAAAGGATCTTTCCTAAAAATTTATGGACTCAAATTATGCAAATGGGCATCTTTTTTTTTAAAAAAAAAAGAAAGAGTAATCCATTTCTTAGAATACCCCTTATCCAACTGTATTATAATAGCTATCATTAGGTAATACAATGTGATAGTTGTTACAATATATAAAAAAAAGTTATCTAATAATTACTACAATGTTATTCTTTATTTTCAATATTTTTATATCAGTTAATTTTAGCTATTACAATATAATTATGTATCTGATATAACATGTAAAAGTTAGATGTTACAATTAGGACCGTAAATAAGTCAAGTCGAGTCAAATTTTGGGATGTTCAAGTTTGTTTGATAAGGTAACCGAGCCAAATCAAGCCAAGCATAAAATGAACCAAACTTTTGAAATGATTGTTCAAGCTTAGCTTGGTTTATTTTTTACGAAGCTTGGCTTGAGCTTGATTCGTTTAGATGTTATCGAGCTCTCACTTCAAGCTTGGCTTGAGTTTGGTTCGTTTAGATGTTAT